>JASGCC010000626.1:0-68443 GCA_030067915.1 Hydractinia echinata
TTTTAGGTTAGAAATGGAAAACGATTAAATAATAATGGCTGATAAAATTGTCAAAGCCTTTGAAGCTCTAAGAAGTCACTATCTTCAAGAATCTACTCAGGCTCTTGGCCATCAGCCATCATCAAGTGATGTCACTGAAAGCCCTGGGGCATTGTCCAGGTTTGTTAAAGTTTAATCTTGATAAAGCATTTTTTTATAATGTTTGTAGGCTACACATATACATCATCTTTTTAGAAAGAAAGATGCATCCTTATCTAAGAGAGAAAGAATTAATTTCTGTAATGTCATTGCAGACTTTCTCCCAATGCAGACTGTCAAGTAAGATCTCTCATTAGAAATGAACTATTATTCACACCAATAAATATTTGGACTCATAGATAAGTATTGCAAATACTTTTTTATTATGCAGGCTTAGATAAGCATATAATACTTCTCTAAATCAAAATACATTCTTCTGCACTAAAATACTATTTTTGTGTTGATTTCTTTTCTTTACATAAATCTTTAGAGATATAAATGAATTCCCACGATTATTAACATTGGCAATGGAGCTTTTACTTGTGTGCTGTGACGATGCTGAGGGTGATGTTCGTTTAGTTGCAGGAGAATGCATTAACAAGATTATGAAGGTGAAAACTTGAACCACTAGATGAAAAATCTTATTATATTTTTTGTAGACTTAGAATTAGCACATTGTCCCCTGAGCAATTAATTACTTGTTGGATAACATGAACATGTGTGAAAACTCTAAATTTTGTGGTAACTTGTCTGATTCTGTTATAGTCAACAGGGGGAATATGCTTGTCATTTTGTGATGCTTTCTAGGAAATCGAGCCCAATTATCTGTTGCTATTATGCAACAGCATTTGAATGTATCGAATGTGTCAAGCATTTCATGTGAAGACCTGTATAACCCCACTCAAATTTGTGTGATTTACTTCATGTCAACAGGGAAAATATACTTTTATTTTGTGTCTCAGGAAATTGAGCCCAATTACTTGTTGCCATTATGCAACCAGCATTTGTTTGAAGTCATGCGTCAAGCAATTCATGTCCAGGCCTCACAACCCCGCTAAAAGTTTTGTGATTTACTTCATAAATTTAATTTTTTTCAAGGCTGCAAAATTTATATATTGACACTGTTTTTGCACAGCAAGGTAAGAAAAAACAAGTTTGTGTATTTAAACCCTTTACAGTCTTTTCTCTTTTTTTCAAAAGAAATAAAGAATGAGTTGCAAAGAACAATACATTCAACATTTATTCTGTAAAATTATACTAATATATACATTATATTAAAGGGGCTACAAACAATTCAATAAGCTCAATCCCTGCACATTCTGAAGAATGGCATGTCATAAACGGACCCCTCAAAAGGTCAATGTGCAAGAAATTATACACACTTTAGAACCAAATAGATGTCTAGACAACCTGTTTATGAAAAATGATTTTTTTATGATGAATTTGCAATTTTTCTTTTTTTTTTCTAAAGAGACAACACAAGGAGCTGTATCTGTTAAAAAATGCTTTAAACTAGCTTTAAAAAGATATTAATAGTTCAAAAAAGATTTTAAAATCATCGTTGTTGCTTTGACTGGCTATACATGTGCAATAAACTTGTAAGTTTCTTTGCAAAATTTCGAAGGATATAGCTAACTAGCTAGCTTAAAAAATTAGAAGCTTATTTTATTAGAAAACCCGAGTTAAAAGCAAAGTAAGTCCTTGTATCAAAAAAAATAATGGATATCAAATATATGCAGAGACTTTGCTGTCATTTTTAGTTATATTTGGATACCCAATATTATATTTGAAATGATTTAAGATTTTGTTTTTGTCCTCAGTGATTATAAACTTTTTCATCGCCATTAACCCGACTTTCCTGTTATTCACTAAAGTCAAAAACCAACAGCCATTTCGTAGCCCCTTTAACTGATATACACATTAATAAACAAGGAAATGTAAACTAAATATAATATTTGCTGATATTAAAATCTTAAAAGACCTGTTAAACATGTTGTACAAGTAACTGATGATTCAGGCACGACCTTTATCAGATTTTTTAGCTATCAAAAAGAGGTAACCTCTCATAAAGCCTCATAGTCGCCAAGCATTTGTGCGAAAATGTGTGTGTGCCTTGATAATAATATGAAAAGTAATTATCCTTTTATGACTACACTAGTCGTTAACCCGTGGAAAAATCCACGGGGTCGTCCGTTTTTAAATTATACGCTATTTTGTGTGCCCGTTGCACAACAATTTTCTTGCGGACAGACAGACAAAATACAGCTATTATTATAGAGAAGTTATTACTGCTGTACTTCGCTTCTGTAATTAAAAAATATTCAGTCAGCGCCCTATTGATCTTTAAATATAAGTCAGTCATTTTTTGGTCAATAAAAAAAATCTTTGAGGTACTGGACAACAATATAATATACTTTTTTTGATTTTTGACTACTTTCTTAATAATAAGCATTTTTCCTGTGTAGTTGTAAAATAAATTTCATATATCTACGTTTAGTTGATTTATGCTACTGTTTAGGCATTTCTTGATTCTAACATTGGACGGGTTCAAGTTGAATTGTACAAAGAGATAAAAAAGGTAGTGTTTTTTTATTTCACTTTTGTTTTTAAGTAAACCAGCCATTCTAGCAGGAAGTTCTACAGCAAATTTAGAGACTGGCTAAAAACACATTACTTTCACCTACAGCAGCAGAAAGCAATGGAAGTAAAGAATTATTAAAGCAAAAAAATGACCTTAAATTTGTAAATACTGCCTTCAAATGGAACCTAAAACAACAACTATTTTCCATTTAGTTATATTTTTCAAAATAAATAAAGCTAGCTTCACAAAACTTTAGGTCGTTGACAAGGTATAAAAAATAATTAGTTATGCTTGTTGTAATTGGTAAGCCAAAGAAATTAATGCAAAATTTGATTTAATCATGCAAATATCAGGTTTCTATACCTTGTTCAATACGGTAGTTCTGTCCGCAACAATTAACAACCCTAAAATATTCTGCACAACTATGCTACAATACAATACTGCACTAGTCTTGGTAGTAATTGACAACAAAAAACCTATTTTTAGGTCTGCTGGCTTAAAAGCTGCAGAACTATTACATTTTAAAGGTGATTAATCTGCTTTTATGCTTTTACAGAATGGATCATCACGATCATTGCGTGCAGCCTTACAAAGATTTGGTGATACCTGTCACTTAATACGTGCTCATAAATGCAGGTTCGTATATGTTGTGTTTGTATATATAATGCAAGTAAGATGATCCATAAGAAGACTTAAATCAGAAGCACATACACTAAAACCAACAAGCATAATCGTTTATATTGTGCAATAAAGATACACTCTCCGTCAAATTGCTAGCACCATTTCAAAATGTTAGTAAAAGTTTCCTGTATGTTTCAGACCTTATGTTGCGAACTTGCTGCCCTGTATCGTTAAAATAGCTAAACGAAATGATGACTCGGTTCAAGAGGTTTTGGCCACCATGATGTTGAAACTGTGTCCTGTTCTTGGTAACTTTATGACTGAATTAGATATTAAGGTAAATATGTTTAAAAAATACAACTTTGAAACACGCTCATAGAATGAACAGCAAAAAATAAATAGCAAAACATTTGTTTAATAAAATCAGTTAACTTCTTCTTTGGGGTCATCCATAAATGACTTTGGCTGTTAAAGGGGAGTGGGTTAGAAAAATAGAGACAAAAGCGGACATGGGGAGGGACGGTGTTCAGCTGCAAGTACACATCCTTTACATAGAACTTGTTTTTGTATTTCTTGATGATTTAGTTGTCTTTTAGAGAGAAGAGAACATCATACAAGTCGTTTTGTCATCCATTTACATGAAAAACATTTTGAATAAAGAATTCTTAGTGGTTGTTTTTGTGTAGGGAATTTTTCTCCTTTCACTAAGAAGCTATACTAAGCTTCAAGAATTGAAGAAAATGTCACAATTTGTGTCCGCAAGGACATCGGGAGGCTCCTTTGACCATCAGTTTTTCGGAACAATGCTGTATGTTCCAACGGTGTTTGAGTCTAACATTTTTATCTATTTTTAGATTTTACTGAAAACATTTCTTCCTAATTTGAAATCATTGTCTGCTACCACAAGAAGAACTGCGGCATCTATTCTGAATTCTATTTGTCAAAATTCTCGAAAAGCAGTCCATTTTTACAGCTGGTTGATCAGTATGCTTCTTGGTTAGCAGAATTATTTTTTTATTAAAAAATGTTTCTTATCCTTCATCAGGCCTATCAATAAGAAAAAACCACCCATGCCATAAATTGCGTGGCCCAAGCTTCAATAATTTTGTTTTGGAGCTATCATGAAATATAAAAATTATGAAAACAAAATGTGAAGTAACAAAATTCCTTTGCCCCAGTACACTGCACAGGGGTTGCTGTTTTGGATAACAAGCATAGTAGTAGTAAGAACCAGCAATTTTAACGGCCTGGAATTTTGTAACTACTTGCGGAATAAACAATACTACTTGTGGAACAGACAATATTTATGCGTAAATCAATTTATGGAAAGTTGAACAGCAGCTAATAATGACAACGCTAACAATGGATTATGAAAATCATTACTTAGAAAAAAATCTGTTATGTCAAAGATTTTTATCTTTTACCTATTTTATTTTTCTATAAAAGACGACTATACCAGCGTTTCAAATAACATTGTCAAACATATAAGATCGTTACTTTCAATAGGCTAGCAGTTATACTTTCCTAAGAAACATAACGATCACACGCCCCGGGAATAATAATCATTTTTGTTCTATTGTGAAGAAATTAACCAACGAAAGCCTATTCAAAGTCAACCTGTACATCACCGACTCTTGACCCAGATAAAGAATAACATAAACTAAGATATCATCAACACTGTCCCTTCGTAGTTGGTAACCGTGTATTACAGCCAATACCTAGCCATGTGATCCTTTACAGGTGCAGAAGTGAACATCAATAAGACACAGATTAAACAAGTCTGCATAATTGCACTTACAAGCGGAACAGGCAATATACCGTTGGCATTATTCCATTTAAAATTATTTTTTAATATCGAAACTAAAATATGTTCCATGTTAATCTAAATGAAAAATGAATTATTAGAAAAACAAATTCAGAGTACCAAGTTTGGAAATCAAAATCACAAATTTTTTGTGGAACTGGGGGAGCAGAATGGCTTAGCTATTATCTCATTTCTCAGAATTGGATTGTTCTCCCCTTATTGATAGGCCTGCTTCATTTTGCTTTACCTTAACATTCTGTTATTAGTCTTGTTTTAAACTTACTGTTTTCAATGTTATTTCCTATTTATTGAAAGGAATGATTACACCTCTGACTGATGACCTTCCATCTCACACAATACTTGGTGTTTTGCTCTGTTTTCGTAACATTGTGCCACATCTGTCAGATGTTGATAACACACATCACACCATGAAAGGTAGTTTTGGTGTTAAAAAATCTCCTTTCAGGCTAAATGACTCAAAAGATAGAATTCTAGAAAAGAAACAATTTTTACAGGTATACACTGCTACCATTTTCTGTACTGAAAACCAATATTTTTTTGTAAAAACATTATTTTTCTCTTTTATTTTGTTTTTACTCTAGATTTATGAAGTTACTATGTTTTGTACAAAGCATGTTGATCACAATGTTGTCACAGCAGCTCTTGAAAATTTATACCAAGTACTGTTATGTCAAGCAAAACCACTTCTGGAAATTCTTTTGTCTCCTTCTGGAATTGCTCCGACCATTACTGGCCAACTTGCTACACTAACTGGTGGTAAGAATGAAAATTCAATGTTAAATAACTGTTCTAAATATTTGTAGATATTTATCAATTCCTTTTTTTAAGGGTTTAAGCCATCTCATATGAACAGTGGATTTTCATTTAACAGTCTGCCATGATTAATATACTGTTTATTTTAGAGAGAAAAGACTCTCCTGAACCTAGTGAATTTGGTGATTCAGGAATTCCACCCGATTTACAAAGCATGTCTTCCATGTCAGTCAGTTCAGATATGCTGTCAGAAAAGGTAGAAAGCACGGAAACATCTTCTATTTCTGAATCTGCTCTTGGTGAGACTGGCCAATCTCTTGACAGTGCACTGTATGCTGCAATGCCTGAAATACCAGCTTTAAAGGTAACTAGCATTTTTTAGCGATTTGTATCATGTTCACGTAGCAAGATTTCTTAAATGTTTTTATACTGGCTTAGGTGTCACATTATGAACCAAAGTCAACAGACGAAGGAACTGCTGGAGAACCAGATAGGGTCAGTAACAATGAAAATGTCAGTGACAATGGAGAAGAAGAAGAAGATGGTGGATTACAACTACCACGTACATACACCCAAGGAAGCATGGTAAACATAGAGAGTGAACCAGTCAGTTTTCATCGAGACCATTTGGGAAGTACTGTAAGTGATATTCCAGACAATGTTAGCCAATCAAGTTTAGATGAACTATATCGCTTTGAATCAGTTTCCAGTGCTGATATCCGTGCTGTGATTGAAAGACAATTCAATTTTGATGCTGTGACTTGTATCGAAGTGCCAGTTTTACATTGTGTTCGGCTGATGTGCTCGTTTTTGCTAAATGGTGAACCCGGTCAACTGCTTCCTGATTCAAAAACCAGAGTTAGTGTAAAGTCTTTAGCTTTACACTGCATTAGCGCAGCAATAAGGTTGTTTCCTGAGGCTTTGTTTGCCAAGGTTATACCTGATGCCTTTAGCATGAATGATGCAGAAAATGTTAGCAGTCAGTTAGTTCGAGATATCATCTTATTTAAAGATCATTCTGACCCACAAATACGAGGAGCTATTGCTGGAATTATTGGTCATTTAATTTCTACCGTTGTTCAAGCATCTAATGGAGAGCTTGATGAGTGGAATAACCGAATTGCTATAATATATGACACCGGTAATTATTTTTACAAATTCCAAAGTTGTCTTTAATATCAAATATTTCTGAGTGAAAAGGCATCCAACAAATATAGATGCTGCCCTTCTTTTCAGTTGTTTTTTTTTACTAATTAAAATTAAGGCATATGGAGTAACTAGCACTATTTTCTTTTTTGATCCATGCAAGTGGCCCTAAATGGGTGACCCTTTTATTTCAAGGAGCAAGTTGTCATTGTCTAGCATGTATTTGTGTTCGTGTCAACAGAGATAGTTTACTTTAGTATTTGAAAGAAAGGCAATTCTAAGGCTAAAATTTAATATCTATTCACTATTGTTTGACCTCTACCACTAATGTCTTTTCGATTATTGCTGAATTTTAGTTTTCACATACATAATTTTTATTCTAGAAAATCTGAGTATTCATGAATTGCTTCAGATAATTGTGAAAATGTTTGAAGACGAGTCTGCAATTGCAATCAAACTAAGTTGCTTTGCAACAAAGAATTTTATATTACCACTTTCTGAAAGTTCTTATAATGTTTACGCTTATGATTTGGCATGGAGCATGCTTGCGTTGGCAAATACGTCATACTGGTTGGTCAAGGTAAGCCTGACTTTCTTATAATTGATTCTTAAGAGTTGCTTTTATGTAGAACACTCATGTTAAATGCGTTTTGCTAGTTGTCTACACACAGGAGTCTGAAAAACAAGATATGTAAAGTGGCTGTTTTCTGATCAAAATAAGGAAAAAAATTAAAAAATCAGGGAAATAAATTTTAAATTTTAGGTCAGTCTAGAAAAAAGCAACATTTGAAACAAAACAATGTCCTTAATATATTTTTTTGTGAAAGAATGTAAGTAACGAAAATGAAATTAAAATTGTATTCTCACAAAAATGCATTTTCAAAAATATTTCTATGTCAGCTTACTATAGTCCCGTGTAAGCTTAAAAAAGGTCTGCACAGGCAAGGAAGAACGATATCTTTTTGGAATATTCAGGAATTTCACGTAAACGATTTGCTTAATATGCTCATGGGTATTACGGATATGTTTAAAACAAACATAGTAATGTTTTTTCTAAAGACCTCAAACAAAAATTATTTCAATTAGCAGAATACCAACGTACAAATTTAAAAGTTTTTTCCTCAAATATACCTGCACATGATTAATATATAAATATAGTACAAATTAACTTACTAATCAATTTGTAGTTTTTAATTTTTGTTTACATCTTGCAGGTTGAAATCATGGAAGTGTTTCAAAGAATTAATTACAGATTAATGTCTTTTTTAAGACAACCATGGATTCGGTTTAAAGAGCTATCAAAGCTTAATACAAAATTTGTTAAATTACAGTATGAAGTTGTTAATAACGTTTTGGTGAAGTTGCTGGGAGACGACGATGCGAGAGTTCGTTACAAAGCAGCACTTTCATGTGTCAAGTAAATCTAATTACTGTGTTGCTCTTCAATAATCTTTTACTTACTTTATTATTGTAGTCGAAAGGAAGGCCACAAGCAGGTACACCTGGGAGCGTACATGAAATATGTTGTTGTGATCACAATAATTATGTTCATTTTTGAATATGAATCTGGGTCTCTTGTTTGGTGCGACATGCCTGATTATAAATAGAATGAAACCAAACTTGGATTTTTAAGGAAAATCATAAATAATTTTATTACCTGACTGATACAAAAAAACCGGTTAGTATGAAAAAATCTGATGATTTGATTGGTTTACGGCTTATTTTAACAGGGCTTTCTATAGAGCCATACTAACTGGTTTGGGAAGTCATTATTAAAATGGTAACATAAAAACGTAAACAAATAAAAAACATTTTCATTGCACACAAAAAATATAAAAAAAAGCTCACCAAAAACCATCTTTTCGTTTCAATTCATATAAACAATGATTTGAATTTGTTTTGTGAACTTATAAAAGTCTAAAATCGAACGCTCTTGAATTCCAAAAATATCAAAATCGAACATGCGTGTTTTTCTTCCTTGGTGGCTTGGGCATAGCAATAAAATAACTTTGTGGTGTTTTGATTACAAAGGAATATTTATTTTTAGATAAGATGCAGGCAGGTAATAAAACAGATACTGACTGGTTTTGATGTTGCACTGTAAAATACAAAGCCCGAGGTCAGGGCACAGACAGTCAGTCATTATCCGTTTAGTAATAACTGAGATTGCAGAAATGACAATGGTCAAAAAAAATTAGTTGAAAATAAGACCATCTAAAGGATACTGTAGAATTAGAATAGTTAAGACACAAAATAATGCCAAACAACTAACTATTTTGATACAAGGCTGATTCTTGTTGATTAAATGTAAATCTAAAACTTATAAAACTTATAGTGTAAATTAATCTCAAGCCTGAAACTGTGAACAAAAAAATAGTCCTATCCTTGTAAAATTTAATGTGGTTGGCTATGTTGTCTTTGGATTATGCCCTAATGACTTTTGTCAACAGAGAATTAGGCTCATATCTATAGACACAGACCCCATAATAGCTGTTAAGTAGCAGAATTTAATGACTACACAAAGAGAGAAGTGAATGTAGTGAGGAAATTTGTAGGCTTCTGCTGATTTTTTACTTATTATCCCATGTTTTTGTATAAGTGGCCAACCATTGTTTGAAAGTAACAACTACTAAAAAGTAGACAAGTCTTATTTTACCAATATTATGAGTTCGTAAAATGTTGAGATTTTTTTATTAAGGAAAAAAGCCTTAGGTACTGGTTGGTGAAATACATATCAATGAAAACTGCAATACTACTTTATCACAATTAGCAAATGGTTACAAACAGATTATTATTATATTCAAAACAAAATAAAACATGACCACACAAATGCATGCAAGGTTGTTTTATGGGGTCCATTCCCTTGAAAATCTTATTGGGTTACACCACTTGTGGAAGGGTTTACTATGAAGTAATTGATTGAAAATTGTACATTGTAAGGTAAATATTTTGCTCCCGTCGCAACTAACTAATATACTAACTTTTCAGAATTATACCTAACCTTCACTGTACGTCAACTGGCAAAGCTTATTCTCATAAATGTTTTATGCTTGATGATGTCCAATCATATTTTGAAGATGAAACTGTGTCATTTGGAAAGAAATTCAATCTTAAAAACAAATCAATCTTGGAAACAAATTTATCGTATATCATCAGATGTGTCATGAAGCAACAGAACTGTGCCACATCAAAGTTTATGAATGTATGTCCATTGGATTTTGTAGAGATTATTTTAGGATTGTAAAAACACAATACCCTTCAAAGTAAATGACAAAATGGCTTAACCTGTATAAAATAAAAAAAATTACGAGGAAAAAGGTATAAAGAGTGTTATCTCCAATGTGATTGGCTGAGAGGAGAGGCATAGGGAAAAATTTTCTCCAGAAGTCTAAGTAGTAAAAAACAGCAACTGTTTAAAATAATTACCAATGTTATCAAAACAAAACTTTAAAAAAAAAAAGCTTTTGTATATGTGATTTTATTGTCCACAATTTTCTACAACGATGGCTATTAAGGTAGTGGTATGGTAAATTACACCTCTTCTGTATAATGCATTTTTTTTCAACTTTCCTTCTAAACACATGATTAGAGATCAAACACTCGTCAAGCTGAAAACGAAAATTTCATGACGTCATCTAATGTATTTTTGAGACAGATCCCTTTAAAGAAGAGTAGGCAACCGAAAATTTTACGAAAAAATTATTCAGAGATATTCGTTAATGAAGTTTTTTTCTTTCGACCTGTGATTGTTTACATGAAATTGAAAAGAGAATATTTTAATTATTAATTAGTTATTTAAAGTGAACTTGTAGAACTCTTATTCAACATATTTTCTGCATAAGAATGCCCCCGTCATAATAAAGCAAAATAAATAATTCTCAAAGCATTTGTTTCTGATATGATGATATTTTTTCTCACATCAGGGGGTTTGAGGGTGAAATATGGATATAAATGTTCAAAAACAGGAAATGTAATAATCGAGAAAATGATTCTATTCAACTCTCATTTTTGTTTTGTGAGAATATTTGTTATAATAAGAATATAAAAATGCCAAAAGCAAATAAAACATCGCAGAGAAAAAACAGCGAGGGAAACCCAGGCAATGTTTTGTCGTTGGAAGAAGAAGTTGGAAAAAACATGAGAGATGCAGGGTAAGCAGTTTTAAATGATTTGTTCAATAAATAAGCTTCCACCTTGTGTCCATTATTTCAGACGAGCTGAATTCATAACCTGCAATTTTGTTTTGACTGGCAGAAGCGTTGTTTTCCTTTTCAAAATTAGCTCGGATCTCTTGTTCTCGCAATAATTTATTTTGATCATACCAAGATCCCTTATTCAATACCTTTAGCACATTTTGTTTCTCTGATTCAAATTTCCGTTGTTTATTTTTCCTTCTTTTCCTAGAAGTTTTACATGGATCTCTATGATAATTTGACGATTTCGAAGACATTTTCAAGATAACGAAAAGAAACTTATAATAATAAAAAAATGACGAAATGCTATATTATATATTTCAACCTTTTTTCCAGTGCTTTTTGTCTTGCTTATATCTCACACTTTATGCATAACTATTGCGTAAACAGAAAGTTCTCAATGCTGAAGGTCAGATTTTTCTTAGTAAACGTGAGTCATAACTCATTTCGTGCATGGAAATATTTGATCGCCAGAACAAAGACATATGAAGTGGAATATTTTGTAACACTAAATCCTTCAATTTTCAGGAAACATTTTGGAATAAAAATTAGTTCATTGGAAAGAGCAGTTTTAAAAGTAAAATGTTCCTTAAAAAAAAAAAAGTAAAAAAGAATAATTATTTACCGTACCACTACCTTAAGCATCTCTATAAAAAGGTTCTGTATTTTTTAAAACTTAATTTTCAAAAAAAACAAAACTACACCAACTTAATTTATGATGTAATAGTCACAGTAATTTCGCTTTTATTTGCTTGTTTTCCTTGACATTTTCCTTAGTTGATTGTTGTCTATTTTATAACAAAAAGTGTTAATTATTCCCGCTTTTTATGGAAATTCAAACAAACTATTTGAAAAGAAGTTTACATTTTTTTTTCGTATTTTGTTTCATTTTGGAATCATGTTATAAGATTTTTCACACTAATGATAAACTAGTTATCACACTGAAGCCTCGTACATGACAAAAATATCAGAACTTGAAAAAAATTGCCATATTGTACTCTGTACTTGTGTTCTCTGTACTGTACTCTGATAACTAGTACTTATTGTTGACCTTTTTTATGTTTTAGAGTGTATTTGTATTTCTTTCCTGTGAAATTTAATCAATAATATTTTCTTTAGCATGGTTGCGTGCAATGTTTTTTTATGCTGTCCGAGTTTTATCCTATTTCCGCATTTCCATATGCCTGGGAAGTTCTTCCAAGTTATCAGTCGAAAAAGTCTCCAAAGAATCCACGTGATAGGTCAACAAAATTACAACCAATGCGTCAATTGAATTTTAATCTTCTACATAGCAGTTCTTATGGCTTGTTGAACGTTACATTTAATTTAATATCATCTTCATGGATGACATTGGATCTTCAAGCACACCAGGAAGGTTTAAAGGTATCTTGCTTGTGCTGTTAGAAGTCTGTCTTGTAATGACACTATTATAAAATTAACATTCTTATGCCAGTTATTGGAAAAGTTACATAAAAGCATGTAATCTGATAAAAGCGACTCAAGTTTACTGACTTTTATACCTTATTTTCCAGCTTTGTGTGCACTTCATCTGTGGTGCAGGTTTAAAGCAATTGCATCAAAAAGCTGCAGAAGCAACACAAGAACAAAAATCTGAAGTTGACACTATTATTGGTGATTGTCAATGGTCATCACTGGAAGACGCTGAACTTATTGTTTATGCTAAAAAATTGTTTGTACATATAACAAGATTATTGCATGTTTTAACTCATGTAATAGAACAAACTAATCCGTTGGTAAATGCAGCCAAGGTAGTCCTATATCTGTTACTCTGCTTGTTTGTTAAGGTTTTCAGCTGTATAAGGAAATTTTACGCACATATTAATTTAATTAAAGTAGTAATATTGAACTTACATCACTTACATCAATACCTTTAAAAATTTTAAGGATGTCAAAGTTTTTTTTGAATATTACTAATGTCATTGCATTGTAATTTGAAGTTTGGCAGTCTTCTCATTTTAGGGTGTGCGATTGCACATGCACGCCTCTACACATGCCTGAAATCATTTTAAGCCAGCGTAGCGTATTTTTTAGCGTATTTTTTCCTATTTGAAAAAAAAACAATTCTTCTATTTACTCTTTTATTCAATAATGAGCAAAAAGCAAAAAATGTTTTGGGAAAAGAGACATTATAAAATGTTTATAAATATTTAAATATTTTAAAATAATTTTATAATATCTGTTTTCTACGATGGACCCGAAGGGTCAAAATTTCCACGAATTTTTTTCAACTTTTCCGATATTTTTTTCAACTTTTCCGATATTTTTTCTAAGATTTTTTTATTAAGAATTTTTTTCTGAGAACTTTTTTCTGAGAATTTTTTTTTCTAAGAATTTTATTCTGAGAATTTTTTTCTAAGAACTTTTTCCTGAGAATTTTTTTCTAAGAACTTTTTTCTAAGAACTTTTTCCTGAGAATTTTTTTCTAAGAATTTTTTTCTGAGAATTTTTTTCTGAGAACTTTTTTCTAAGAATTTTTTTCTGAGAATTTTTTTCTGAGAACTTTTTTCTAAGAATTTTTTTCTGAGAATTTTTTCTGAGAACTTTTTTCTGAGAATTTTTTTCTGAGAATTTTTTTCTGAGAATGTTTTTCTAAGAATTTTTTTCTAAGAATTTTTTTCTAAGAACTTTTTTCTGAGAATTTTTTTCTAATAAGTTTTTTCTGGGCTTTACCACTTGCTACTTGTATCACGAAGAAGAACATGGATGCTTTAATTAAGCAGTACGTCAGTGATGGTTTTACATATCTGGAGATAATTGAGCTCCTAAAACATCGACATGAATATACAATAAGTTTATCTACACTGAAAAGAAGATTGAGACGTTTAGGAATAAAAAAAAGAGCACTTCAAAATGTTCGTAGTCCGATACAAGATGTTGAGATTGCTGTCCGGCAAGAATTATCATGTAGTGGATCTGATATAGGTTATCGACGAGTGTATCGTTCTCTAGTTTCTCAAGGCCTCATATGTCGACAAGCAGATGTTCGAAGAATTATTAAAAGTATTGATCCCGACGGTGTAACTAGAAGACAGCGTAGAAGATTACATAGGAGAAAGTATATATCCCAAGGACCGAACTTTGTTTGGCACATTGATGGACACGATAAACTTAAACCATTTGGATTCAGCATACATGGATGTCTTGATGGATTCTCAAGAAAGGTAATGTGGCTCGAAGTTGGACCTACAAACAAAATGCCGGAAATTGTGGCAAAGTATTACCTTGACACAGTTAAGAAAATTGGTGGTATTCCAATGCAGATCAAAGCTGATGATGGTACAGAGCATGCTTTGATTGAACCGATACACATACTTCTCAGAAACCTCGACGCCGACGATGAAGAGGCGATGGAATCATTTAGTATCATAACATCACCTCAAAACCAAAGGATAGAAGCTTACTGGTCTATCTTACAGAGGGACAGAATAGGATGGTGGCGGAGATTCTTAAGAGACATTTCTGACATGGATTTGTTTTCAAATGATGACCCGGTTTTAGTTGATTGTATTAGATTTTGTTTCATGGAATTAATTCGTAATGATCTTAATTCAATCAGGACTCAGTGGAATTCGCACATAATCTCAAAAAGTCGCAACGCTGGACCGCGGGAAGACCAGACAGTATGTTTTACTTGTCCCACCTTTTTGAAGCAGAAAACATGATCATTAAAGTAAATGCAGCGGAGATAAATGAATTTTATTCGGATGTCACTGCTAATGTTTTAGATTATTCTGAAGAATTTCAAGATTTTGCTACCACAGTTATGCATGAAGAAGGCAAAGGCTTGCCTCAAAATCCAACAGAAGCTTTAGACTTGTATTTATTTCTACTTCAGAAAATTAATGAATATTCTTAGATTTTTTTTGAAGACAAAATAACATATTGAATCAGTTGAAAAGTATATTATCCTAACTCACCATCAATAATAACATACA
Organism: Hydractinia echinata; assembly: GCA_030067915.1. Classification (NCBI taxonomy): domain Eukaryota; kingdom Metazoa; phylum Cnidaria; class Hydrozoa; order Anthoathecata; family Hydractiniidae; genus Hydractinia; species Hydractinia echinata. The sequence continues at coordinate 15,094 of JASGCC010000626.1, forward strand.
ATAACAACAGAGTATCTAACATAATAACAACTTTTTAAATCTGTAAAATTAACATAAAGTATAAAGATGATGACAATCATTCAAAAAGTCACATTTCAAAAAAACATAAATAAAAAGAGTCAAAAGACCATTGAGACTGTCTGATGATTATGAGAATGCCCATAATTGAGTATCTTCCTATATTATACACTGCATCATAACAAAACATCTAAACAAAATCAATTTTTTTAAAAAATAAAATCTTTTTCTACATGAACTCTGCAAATTAAACAATGTTTATTTGTGTATTTTCATTTAAAATATTGGCAAATTCTTCCCTCAATTCGCAGAAGTTATTATAAGTTGCAGGTAGTTCCAAAGTAGGACTGCATGTTTGTGCAATTGGGCGTCTCCCAAAGTCAGATGTTGGTAAATAGAAAGTCACTTTGATTTCAGTAACAGTAATCAGGTCAGAACCTGTTAAAAATTGCAACAATTTCTTTAAGAGTATTACTTGAAGGCCTTTAACAAACCGTTTGAAATATGCAAACGCTTCCTTTTCTGCTTCAGTGACAGGACTTGCTGAAAATAAACTAAGCACTTTTTTGGTGGTTGGTTCAATTTCTGCATATAAATGTTCAATAGCCCTTGTATCTGGAAATTTATCTTTCAAGACAATAAATACTTCCCTCCAGCACGAGGCCATGATATGCGGCTTTTGAATTAATTCCTGTCTGGCAATTTCACAAATCACTTCATGGACATTCTCCTTGCATACTAAAGTACGACACTTAAAAACCTCAAGAAAATCTTTTAAATCTTCATTTTCCTCAAAATCTCCATTAAAACTTGGAGATAATATGTTATTAATTAATTTGTATTTGCCTCATTTTTTTCTGGTGTGGGTGGAGCAGCAATTTCACCATTAAAAAGATCATACGTGGTCAAGTCAGTGATATTACTTGGTAGTTCTTGTTGATTTTTTCTTTGGTCTGCAGACAATGATTCGTTAAATGCAGTATTTTGTACACAAACAAGGCAGCAATCTATGTAAGTGCAATCACATACAACACATATTTTTCTCTTTCTTGTGACAGAAAGAGCTGCATCAGATGAAACATCATTGTTATTTTGTTTTGCTACATCATCATCGTCATCATCACATGTTCCTGACAAATCATTACTGACAAAGAAGTCATCATTGAAATTTGTTAATTCTGATTTTAGCACAAAGAAGATTTTACTAAGTTGAAATCCTTTTTTTCTGACATACTCAAAGACATTCAATTCTTCATCTAAGTCAGTCAATGTTGCATCACAAATTGTCAATGTACATTCTAACGTGTTAAATGAGCTGTTTTCGTCGATTTCTAGAGATCTACAGCCACCACCTTGATTTACTCTTATCAGTTGGTAAGAGCCCGGAAATTCATTACGTCTGTACCACTTTATTTGCACTCGTTTTAAGTTCTGTTTTGTTGACACAGAGTTTGATTTACTCCTAATTTTGCTTTAGTAGTCCACTAAGTCTTGTTTCATGAGAATTTCGTTTATTTTTGCCTTTTGCTTTCTGTTCCTTGTCCTCCATTTTTGTCATGTACTCTTCTACTGCACGCTTTACAACGTCCTCCATCTTGTTTACAGATTGATAGCCTGGATAATCCGGAAAGGTACAAAACGGTATCCAGAATACGGAAACACGGAAAAAATAAAAAATTGGCAGAGATAAAAAAAGTCAAAGAAGTTGAAAGAAAGAATTAGGAAAAGTTGAAAAAATATCAGAAACAATGAAATAAAAATCAGAGCAGTTGAAAAAAATATCAGAAAAGTTGAAAAAAAAATTCGCAAAAGTTGGAAAAATTATCGGAAAAGTTGAAAGATTTTCGGAAAAGTTGAAAATATATCGGAAAAGTTGAAAAAAATATCGGAAAAATTGAAAAAAAAATTCGGAAAAGTTGGAAAAATTTTCAGAAAAGTTGAAAGAATTTCGGAAAAGTTGAAAGAATTTCGGAAAAGTTGAAAATATATCAGAAAAGTTGAAAAAGATATCGGAAAAGTTGAAAAAATATCGGAAAAGTTGAAAAAAATTCTTGGAAATCTTGACCCTTCGGGTCCATCGTAGTTTTCATATAAATATTTTGCGCATTGTTTTTTTTGTTGTGCGTAATCCATCAGCACGTGTCAATCTTATATGATCCATTAGAAAAAAGCCAGAGAGCTATTTGTAGGTGCACAGTCACATGATCTGTGATCTGTTAGAAAGAAGCCAGGTGGGAGCTATTTATGTAACATTATTGGCTTCTGACAGGCCATTCTTAACATATAAAAGCATCATTAAATCTTTATTTATAATGTGCAGTCTGCTATATACAATTGTATCTGAATATTTACATGTTAAATTAGGACCAAAATAATAAAGTCAAAATAGTTTTTTATGTTTTTGGAATCAATATTGGAAAAAATCAATTTTTATTATTAAATTCTAACATTTGCAGAATTATTTGAAACCATGTGTAGTGTTAATTAAATACATCTTCTTTTACATTGTTTTTTAAACCAATCAGTTTAGTTTCACAAAACTTCAAACCTTTTAAATCCTTTAACCACTTTTCTGGACCTATCTGTGATTAGAGGTGTCAGAGGGTATTAATAAAGAGAGTGTTGGTATCCTTCTTCAGTAACATTTGCAATAACTTCTTGTTTTTATAAGTATATTACCATGTGTCCCACACCTATTGATTTACTTATTGAGATAACTGTTTTGAGTTAAATGCCTTGTCAACCAATAAGAAAACTGGAATTCCTGCATGGATAATCACAATGCAATAGACATAGTTTGTCAACTTGCTTGATATAAATAGTTTCTAAATTAGTTTAAACTTTTGCCTCCTTGTTTATCTTGCAAAGTTGAACTTATTTATGATTTTGTTTTTAGCTTCAACTAGGATTTCAAAACAAAGACAAAACACCATTACCTGGCACTGTCACAGCAGCATCTCCATCTTCGCCACAAGGAGTGTCATCAATGCAATCTACTGCACCTGCTAGTTCTCCCCGCAGATTTACACTTGGGAAAGCCATGCACAAAAAACAAGATACGGACACAGATTTAAACAAGACAGGTGAGAATACTCCCACCACTGAAACAAAAACAATTGGGACACCAGCCACGCCTTCTTCTGGTGAAAAGATTGAAAAGCTTGGAATCTTTCAGCATATTCCACATTTTATGAAGCTTTATGAAGTTGCAAAGGGTGCCTTCAAAAATTACCAAGTTTCATCCATCTCAACCTCTTTAGATAAATTTGTTGCATTTGTACGTGGTATTTTAGAATCTCTTAGTTTATTGCTTGAGTTAGCAACATTTAATGAACTTGGGCCTCATGCAGAAGAATTTCTTGATTACTTAAAAGCTACAGCACGTGTTGAAGAGGAGTCAACTTTTTTGGCAGTACAACAGGTAAATTACATCATGCATATCTTAGTGTAAGTTTAACCAGGTTTACTGACCAATCTCCTAATGTAAAAACCCCACATTTTTGTATTATTTTCATGCCTTTATTTCTTTGTGCCATAACTTTATAATGCAGGAAAATTAAAATACATATCTATTTAAAGTAAAAGCTTTTCGAGTAATGCAATCTTCAGTACATAAAGTGAAGGGATGTTGTAAGCTAAAAAACAGCTTTTACCTCAAATACATTTTTTTCTTTTCCTTGGTTATACCTTTATTCCCTTTTTGTCAAAAGCTATACATTGCTTTTGTTGCCTTAGCTTCTTAAAGGTCTATTTGGTACAAATGTGGCAAGTCAACCAGACGTGTTTAGATTAGCAGAAAGTACACAACATTTAGTTTACACGCATGGTGATCCTACCTTTGTATATGAGACATCTTCTGAGCCATCTGGTGTCTCTTTTAAAAGCTATGGTATGTATGACAGCTGCTTCCTAAAATCATATCATGAAGTATCTGATTCCTTAACATTGGTACCAGTAGTTGATTCTCACAGTTCAACTCATGACCGTAGGTATGTAGTACTATTTAATTTCTTTGTTTAATATTTGTAGTAAAATTAATTTATTGAGTGATATCGATTAAATATTGGTCTTTTCTAAATTAGTTCACGAGCACTCAGCTTTATCAAAAACTTCAAAAAGAACATTACATCTCATCATCGTCCAACGGCAAAGGTGTCAAAAGAACGGGTATAAACTTTGTTATATGTAGTTTAAAGTAGTACATTAACAGATTGCCTTATTATGAAGGAACAGTTTGAATGTAACGATTTGATAAAAATATTTTTGTTACTAATTGTATTTAGGTTAAATAAAATATTTAAATTATTGATATTATAAGGTATCTTCAATTCAATCATATATACGACTATTTGAACCACTGGTAATTCAAGCATTGAAAGCGTACACAACAACAAGCAGTACTCAACTTCAATGTCAGTCTATCCATCTTCTTGATCAATTAATCCGACTGCGTGTCAACTATTCTTTGTTGGATTCCGATCAAGTATTTATTGGATTTGTGTTAAAACAGTTTGATTTCATTGAAAATGGACAAATCAAGTAAGTAAATTCACAGTTATGAGGCATTAAAAATTATATTTGCTTAAAAATTCACTTTACTTGTAGATAAAAATGTCTATGCCTACATGATTGACCAGCAAAACACTTCCTTTGCTCACGGACGGATTTGCTTACTTAATCAACAACATTTACTTTAAACCCTGGACTTTCGTGAAACTTTTTTAAAATCATGTTTAAAATCCTAAAGTCTATTTAATTTGCATTATGTGATGGTCAGTTTTAAATCCTTAAGATTGCTCTTGTTAACGTTTTCATTGCCATGGTGCTCAATATTATCCATTTCAATTACATTAAATGTTGCAGCTTTTTTAAAGTTTTTATTGGTTGCTAAAAACTTATCTGTCTGAAAACGCTTGGAAGTTTACTCTTTTACATTTCTAAAACTGTCAAATACAGGTGTCGCACCAAGAAAATGGCCAGATACTAATTGCCAGGAGCTGCAGCTAAGAATGCTTTAATGGAAAATGACCTTTAGGTACTATATCAAATCAGAAATCTAACTTGCTTCATACATTCTTTTCATTTAGTAACCCTGAGTTGTTTGTTCCAACAGTGTTTCAATTTTTGGTCCTATTATCTTACGAGTGCTACCAACCAAAATTTACACAAGCAAAAGCAATTATTGGAATGCCTTGCATAATAAGCAAATGCGATGAAGTTATGGCTTGTGGACAACCTGCAGCTACTCATGGTAAGACCATCCTTCGATTAATGATTTTTATTATAAAGTTTTTAAAACTATTTTTAGATATCATGGTTGTGTAAAATTGATAAATTTTATTTAATTACTTCACATTAATAACTTTTATATTATAGCGATTCCTGCATTAAAGCCCATTGTTCAGGATTTGTTTGCAACACGAAGCCAGGTGCGAGCAGATACCAGTAAAGACCTGGACACACAACGTGAAGTAGTGGTGTCGATGCTCCTTCGAGTTATAAACTTTCCTGAAGTGAGTAACATTTACCTACTTTTTATATTTTACCCAGGTATTGCCAATGATGCTTTTATCAAATTTTTATTTTATTTTTCAGGTATTAGTGATGCTAACACAAGTGTTGAATGGTTCAAAATCAGACAGTGAGAAATGGAAACGACTGTCACGACAAATTATTGATGTTCTCCTTCCAAGTTTATCAAAGCTAGAGGTAAGCAGCATAAAATGCTGCTGCTTCAATCTTTAATAATAAGTCAATTCTAATTTTAGCTATTTAGTTGGTCGTTTGATGTTTTTATATTTAGATTAACTTGTGCTCAATGGAAAGTTTAAATTCCCTTCATCGTCTTTTTGATGCAGTTGCACCATTGTCGCTTCGTCCTGCTGATATTATTTTGAAAGCTTTATTTAATATCCACATACCGGTATGTGTTTTAGTTCTTATTTTTCCAAAAAGAAGATTTCATTGATTGTATTTTGTCTTCTGTCTTTGTAGATTTCAGATGTTGAAGTGATATTGGCCTTGTCGATGGTAGTTTCATTACTACGAACTCTAATCATGCAGAACAGTGAAGATATTATATTCTCCAGAATACAGCAGCTTGATAATGCTTATATTCGTTTAAGTTTTTCACTTGCGCCAAAAGAAGGAGATTTCGCACTACTGACAAAGAAGACAGAACAAACTGCTGCTCATTACCTGTCTTCGTTTTTAGTCTTTATGTTACGAGTATCTGTTGAAGAATTAGTGCAAAGTCGTCAAAAATTAAATAGTGACAAAAAGATAATCTCTGTATTAAAAAACCTCATTGAAACATATTTTATGTTACTTTCATATGTTGCAAAATCAGGTTAGTGAAATTGTCAACAATGATTTTTTAAGATTCTGATTTCTTCCTTTTCAACATTGTAACAAACATTTTTGTCTATGTAGGTGCATTCAAAAAGTTATCCTCCAACATTTTATCCATGTTGTTCACACCTATGGAATCTACAACACAAAAGGATTTATCCCTTTTAAGGAGCGTAACAAGAAAACTTTTACTTCTAAAATACACTGATTCTGTTTGCTTCATGAAGTGGTTATTTATGTTGCAGACAATGGGTGTATCTGATGCAGATTTCTGGAAGGAGTTCTATTTACCAGAACAAACTTCCCAAGAGGAAAAACATGTTTTCAAGTGGGTGGATGATTTTGTGAGCAATGGATCTTTGTTATTGTATTGTGATATTGTTGTTACCAAACTTAAGGTGATTTGTATTTACTTGTATTTTGGTCTACTTTACTGATTTATTTTAAAAGGGCAGTCCTCCCAAGTTTGATCTCGCTGACTATTTAAAACCAATATAATTGCCTTCTTTACATTAGGGATTCTCTCAAAATATTTGTACATAAGATATGAAGTAAAACTCTTTAAACGGGGGTGTACTAGTAACAAAGTATGTTTCATTACATGAAATTTATCTTATTCTATACTACATGTCTTAATACTTAAAGGTTAATAATAATAATAAACTAGTTGAATGGCGTGTGGAATAATCCACTTGTGTAGGGAACAACTACGGAGATCTATTTTGATGACGACATCCTTGGCCCATCAACAATATTTTTTTTATAAGATTACGTGCTTTTGACAAACAGTTAAGAAGATATTTAGTTTTTTGATGGCATCATCAGCCCGTTGGTTCCGAAATGGATGGGTTGACCCAGCGCTAGGGAATTGGTCCCAAGTGGTCCCTAGTTACCCTCACAAGAGATTACGTCGGTTATTTCCATCCGTTTCCAATATTTGGCCTCAAAGTTATTAGTGCAATACAATTGCTTTATTAATTTTTATTTTGTTGAGGTTTGTTTTGAAATGTTATGCTGTATAACATTTTACTGTGTTGTTTGATTTTGTGTTTTTATGCTGTTCTTTCAACTCTAGATTGTACAGCTTTTTACAGCTTATATCAGTATTTCTTTGCATAATAGATTTGTGAAAGTTTATATCCTTTTTTTGAAAAAGTTTGTATAAAACTCCTTTTAATTTACAATCAAAATTATGACAATGTTTTAGCAAAACAAAATATATATATATGTACAAAACGGAGACGATCCCTTATCATTTCCTGAGATGTTGGTGTTGTGCCTTGCTTTGCAGCCTATTCATAAGTTTCCTTTATTATGTTTCTTTATATTATTATTGTGCATATTTCAGGAGCAAAAAAATGTTGATGCATCATTGGTTAATTCATTATTTAAAAATAATATGGAAAGTATTATTGCTAACATCAAAGAAATACCTGTTAAAGAGTTAGTCAGGTAGAAAAAAAGTTTTAGTGTTATCTAACGTCTAGAGTTTTTAGCAGCTTGTCAGGGTCCATTTTTTTGGCCCTGTTTAACATTATGTGCAGTGGGTCTGTTCATCATTAAGATTTCTTTGACATTAAAGGTGAAAATGTACATATTGTCTGTTAATTTAGTAGAGTAAAGCATTTATCAATACACACTGTTAAAATTCTCATTCCTGTTAGAGCGATGAGAAAGCTATTTGTTTGGATATTTATCTTATTTAATTGCTGAAGTGAAACCATTTTGAATAATTCAATAAATTGATTAGTGCTCTGAAAATTTAAAAATTATAAGAAAAAGATTATTACAGTCATATTTGTTTATACAGGAAAGAAAACCCAAATTAATGTGCAGAGTTTCCACTCTGTCAGGCAGTTAAGAATTGTCAGGAATTTTTGAAATATTGTCAAAATGTCAGAAAGAATGCCAGGATGTCATGTCAGGAATTTTAGGTTTAAATAGTCAATCAAAACTATTTTATGCTTGTGTCAAATTTACATTTTTAGAGTTATCTAAGGTTCCAACAAATATCTGTGTCAACGGAAAATTAAAAAAATGCGTAAAATGTCAGGAATTTTAGTCAAAAAATGTCAGGAAAAAAGGAGTTATTATTCAGTTACGTCTGTAATTTTATAAAAATATCCAACTAAGGGCAACCAATATGCAAGGTTAAATGAAATCAGTTTTTGTGGGTTTTTTTGGTTCCATGCAGAAAAAAGAACAGAAAGCGTAAGCTCAGCACAAACACTGAACAAATGTGCCCTTATTATATATTGTAGTAGGGATCGTCTGAATTGTTTTTTCTTCCTTGCTTTCCAGTTATGTACTAAGTATAGATACTATAAAATTTGAGCACTGTTATTTTAAGTAGATAGTCACAATGGCCATGCCATTTTTATTTTTATTTTTATTGTAGCCGCATTCTTCAAAACAATGATCTCACTGGCTTATTTATTCAATCTTTATCCAATTTGCTTTCAACAAATTCCTTTAAATACAAGGTATGTCTACTTAAAACAGTACATGGAGTAGCTGTGTTATGTATTATGATGGAACTAGATTGTATTAACTGAATTATTAAAGGCTTAGTATTTAATAAGATTATAAATGAACACAACTTGATTTGCTGTGTAAAACATGCTGCTAAAGCTAGAAGTTTAAAATGTTTCAACTAGTTATTGAAACCTTTTCAGTCATTATTAATCTATCAAGTTTTTGTGTTATAGCCATCTATTTTAAAACCTCTGTTACACCAGTTGGAATGTGTAGACCTTGCTCAGTCCTCTGCAATTGTGCAGTTACTTTTCTCATTTATCACTCACATAAAAGCCTATGGATTAGCAAGACGGGCAGAGACGCTGGCTTGTAGAAGAATGGAATACTTACAGTCTTTACCAGAACCAGTATGTATTATTCAGAAAATGCTAAAGTTTAAAAAAAATAGAATGAAACATTGTTTTAATTGTTGTTTTTTCAGGAAAAAGATTTACCCATGGATGATATTGCTTCTTTTTCTCAAAAGAAATTATACATTAATAGGTATGCATGTTCATCCTATTTGGTAAAATTTCAAGTCCTTTTCTTTGGTTGAATAATTAAATCAATTCATTGGAAGTGAGTTATTTAACAATGAATGGAAATGCTTTACTGCCCACTTGACCGCAACTTTTTATATTACTGCACGTTTTCTTAAGGGCTGTTTTCTTCTGAACACCATCTTGTGATCTTATGGAGGGTAAATTTTGTTTACATCATGTAAAATGCCTTCGCAAATGCAACAATTTTACGAAATACTACAGTGTTAAACACAGTTAAAGATTGGATGTTTATGTAGTATAGTCTCTTAGATGCACAAATTACATCAGATGTTTTAGTATTACGTTCTTTTATGTTACTCTTTTTACATCTTTGTGAGATAGAAATATCAAAATATTTATTGTGTTTTATAATTTCCTATATTATTATATTTAACTTCTTGTAGGTATCCACGACTATGTTCACTTATTCAAAGGTTATTAAAAAATGATGAAGCAATACCACAACTGATTTCACATCCGCTAGATTCAACAGAAGTTGATTTATCAAAGTATAAAGTAGACAAGGTGATTGTTGGTGTATGTGTTTTTTATAAGCAGCTAGTTCACCATTACTTTACGTAAGCTATGAATGAAAACTTTCCATAACAATTAGTGGTGGCATTTGACAATGGTATCACGGTTTTCAAAACACTATAAAGGTCTTTTAATATGATTGTTAAAATGGAATTCCCCAACAATTCCGTATTTTTAGGAAATTAAAAAAAAAACAATTTAAAAGTCAAATAAATGTAGTTTCTTATGGAATAAAAAAAGTTTGTGATGCAATAAAGAAAAAACAAAGTGCCAAAACTACTGTGAACTAAGTTATCAAAATAATTCCTCTTTTTTAATGATTTTTTAGTTTCGGGGCAATACCTCTGGAATAAATAATTTAAAAAAAATTTGGATAGCATATTTTAGCCCTGGGTGTCAGCAAAACAATGCTGCAACTCTTTTCCTCAAAGCTTTATTACATCTGGCAATGGAACATAATTTATCTAAGAAGTGCAGTAGTATTGGTGGAAGGTTAAGAGCTGACATTCAGTTTGTATGCAAGCGTTGCAAAGGTGAGATTATAGAGAATGAAGTATTTCCAGCCTTAATGATGTACAACAGTGGCTCGTTAGAGATAGTTGAGAACTTCTGTTACTTAGGTGATATGTTGGGCAGTGAAGGGGGTGTTGGGAAAAGTGTTACTTGCAGGATATGTTCTGCTTGGAAAAAGTTCAGAGAGTTACTTCCTTTGTTGACTAGCAGAGTCTTGTCAATTGAGGTAAAAGGTAGGTTGTATGAGGCCTGTGTAAGAAGTGTTATGTTGTACGGTAGTGAGACATGGGCAGTGAAGCAGGAAGATCTTGACCGTTTAGAAAGGAATGATATGAGAATGGTTAGGTGGATGTGTAACGCCAGTCTGAGAGACAGAAAGAGTTCAGATGAGCTAAGAAGCAGGCTAAGTCTCCGTAGAATTAAAGATGTTATCCAGATAAGAAGATTGAATTGGCTGGGGCACTTGGAAAGAATGGAGGAGGATAATTGGGTAAGAAAGTGTAGAGACTTGATAGTTCCTGGGGCAAAGCCCAGAGGCAGACCGAGAAAGACTTGGCAGGAGGTTATAAGGACAGACTTGATACAGAGGAAGTTGAGTTTAGATCTAACACAGTCTAGATCAGATTGGAAGAGGGTCATTAATATACCCCGTCCAACCCATGCTAGCATGGAAAACGGAAGTTAAGCCGAGAATGATGATGATGATGACCGACCTTGTAAAATCAAGTTGGAACAAAACACAAAAAAATATTTTTAACTAACAACTTTGATACCTTAGCATAATTTTACAACTAAGTGTGAAGCCTGGTGTTCATATTATGAGTTTTTTCTTTCCTACTAAAATGCTCAAAAAAAGATATTTTCCAAATATTAACGCATTTGGGATAGGAGTTTTACAGATTTTGTTATATCATTAGAAAGCTCAGAATTTTCGTTATAAGAATTGATAAATTTTTTTAATTTTTTCCCTAAAATACCTTACAGTATCCTTAACGTATCAAAACTGTATTTTTCTTGAAAATTTTTTTGTATTTTTGCTGCTGTAATGCTGCTGCATGTGAGTATTATAATGGTAAAAGTCGAAGTAAATATATTTTCCTAATTACAGTGGTTAAAAACATAAATGAAAAAAATTTATGTGTTATCTAGTGAATCCCATGCTTGATCTTTTTTTTCGTCATCCTTCTTTAACATTTTTTCAGGTTGGTTATCAGGGAAGGCAATGAAGCTTCATTTTTCTTATTGAGACATTGTTTATTTCTTATATAGGACTGGATGTATACTTTTGTCAAATCTTTGTGTCATTCATGTAATCACAGTGGAAGTCAATCAAGAAGTTCAGTTCGTTTACTCAGATCATTAAATTTGCAAGATATACAGAAAATTATGGAAGACGAGGTACACTTTCATCTCACTTTAAAGCTTTTAGGTTTTGTTTTTATAGTATAAAAAATGAAAGTTCAAGAATGTAATATTAAATTAAAGACTAGTAATGTTTTTCTTAATCTTCTAGAAGTTTGATATTCACTTACTGGAGACTTGTATTTTGGAAGCAAAATCGTCTGAAAAATATACACGATCAAAAGGAAGAGCTGTTACCACGATACATAATATTGGAATGGTATAATTTTGCTATTGGTTTTTAGGAATCTGTAATAAGAAAATTAAGGAAAGACCTCTCCCAACCAGCCTTTTTTGCATCGACACTTCATTACCAAACAAACATTACCTTTTTGTTGTCTTTTTATGTTATTTTATGTTCCCCTGTCTATCTTCCATCTGCACTTGTGAACTCAAACTTTGGACTTTAGCTCTAATAATTAATTACTTTTTGATATAAATTGCTAGAAAACAGTATTGCGAAAAAAATATAAAAACGGTAGTAAGGTATTGCCAGTGTGATAAGTTGAATTGAATGTCTATCTGTTATTTGTGGAAAATAAAAAAACAAAAATTCAACCCCAATTTTCTTAATGTACTAACCTCTACATTTAAGATAAACAAGCAAGTTATAAAATATTAGTTCCTGTGATACATTTATAAATGAAGATGTGCATAGTATAGAGCACTAGTAAGAATACCCTGCAGTTCTTGTTTACTTTCCCTAATGTAAACTATACAATAACAATGACTTTAAGCAATGAAGCGTTATATTGAGGTGGCTATAATGTAAAGTGATCGCATGATCTTCACCACCTCCAATTATTAAACATTAAGCTTTTATTGAATCGAAAGAGATTTTTTGCTGATTAATTATTTATAGAGCTTTAATTCTTCAAAAGGATAAAGGAAGGATAAAACAAAATGGTTGGGTTAAGGATACGGTCCCTTCAGGGTCATTTTTTTAAAAAAAATTATTTTTTTTAATTTTGATTCTTTGGCATATTTTCCTGATATTTTTTTAAAAAGAATCAAAAATATTTATTGTTAAGAGGGATAAAATGAGAAAAAATATTTTTTTTTCTTTTAGTGTTTTCAATAGTGTGCTCAAAGTTTAAAATTCCTCAAATATATTTAATCTGTATAATAATTAAAGAGAATTTTGCAGAACGAATAAAAAATTGCATCTCTACATATAACATAGGAAACATTCACACTTTAATAATCTATACAAATATATTATTATTTATCATCTATACCTTTATAATTTATTTCCTTATTTTTTTCGTTTTTATCCTGGTATGTTATGTTATCCTGTTGTCTGTTTAACAATAACTAGACCCATAGTTCTACGAAAACACTTTACCTTTAATTTTAAATAAAATATTCATGAGTTATTAATTATTCATAACGTTTAAGTGGGCGTAACTATGATTCTTGCAGCAAAGAAAAGCAAAGGTCTTTGATTTGCTTTTTCTCGAAATAAAATTTTTAGTCGTAACGGTATATATTTTTGTCAAACACTCCCCTCCATCTTGTCGAAATTGTACGAAAACAAGTTTGTTGCGACAATTATATCTTTGGCTACAAAACTTTGCTTTTTCTAACGCAGAAAGTGAGGAAATATCGAGTTATTGATCTATCATGCTTAAAAATAGATAAATCAGTCATAAAACAGCTATTGTAACACAAAATATGCGATATTTTTGGAACCACGTGTTGTTTTGAGTAAAAAAAGCAAAGTTTTTTAGAGCTGAATAAGAGCTTCGCAATCATATTTTTTTCAACGAACAAAAATTTTACTGAGGGGAGTGTTCGACAAAATGAACTGGAAGGGTGAATTTTTGTATAAATTTTTTTTTCTCCTTTTTGGATTTTTTTTATAGAAATACTTTATCATCACTCTAGAGATGATTTATTTGGCTTTCAGAATATATATATTTGTTAGGGTTAATATAGCGAGCAGAGGAGATATTTTAAATATGCTGAGTATGTGCCTCAGGGGGTTACGGTATCCTTAAGAGAAACGAGAGATCATCTTATGTTAGCTTACGATGACAATTTAAATCAACGACGTGGAATTCCATCTTTTATACTGCAAAGCAAAACGTCCTGCTCAATGTTCCAGTTTTGCTGTTGCTTTGTAGACATAATTTTAAATTTTTTTTTATTATACTTTATTCGCGTACGTTTTTCTTTAAAACTGATACAAAAAAGGAAATGAAAATACTTATTTGAAAGTTTCATTTAATAAATTATTTATATCTTGCAGGTTTTTCAAGTGGCAGTAAGAAACGACATTTCTAACACCTATTTCTAAGAAATCAATTGTTTTCAATCAATTGTGATAACCACCTCTCGATAAGGCTTCGTTGCTTAAACTCACTAAGATCAGTGCGAAGTAGTGGACACACAAACTGAAATTTCAGCCAGTCCAACCTGTCTGTATTATTTCATAAGGTGTAACTGCTAAAACAAAATGTCAAAAAATATCAGTAAGTACCTCAACATTTTCATTCAAAATAAAAAAAATGAAAATAAAAGTTCAGTATCTAAAAACCAAATCTACTAAAGTTTTTTTTGGCATTAACGTAAATATAAAAACTATTGCGGATAAGGCTAAACCTAACAGTGAAAATGTTTGTGTAAACAGTATGTTAGTTATCGGTTCTTGAATAAGTCTTTCTGGTATATTTTATGTACTTCTTCCCAGCACAAAAGCATACATAAGGCATTGAAAACTAACAGTTTCAGACGGATAAAATATAAACTAACAAAAGTCAATTCTATCTGTATGATCCTTTCCCACAAAATACATGAAATGTCTACCAAAACAAAGTCCTAAAATCTAAGTCTGTAAAATTTATTACTTCTGATGTGCTGGATAAGGTCCTTTCTCACAAAAACCTTGTACAAAACATCAAATAATCACAGGTTGGCGGTAGCTCTTAGTTGGCTTCCGAAAGTTTGCAAGTTTTATACACTATTATAAGTCATTGTTGTGACAAGAAAAAAATTACAACAAGACAACAGATTCGATCATTTGTTTGAGTTATTTACATATTGTTTGAAACTCAAGTATACCAAATTATTTTGGGATTCAGACATGTCCTTTGCCGCCTAAGTTGTCATGCCCTCGATTCCCCTGTACTTACCTTTTTTATTAAGTAACCCAATATGGTAATTAGATCAATAGCCTTTTTTGTTGTTTCTAATTAATATAAAAAAACACACAGGTACATTTCCTGCAAGGATAGATCAAGATTGATATATAGTTAATTTTAAGTGTGTTCCCAACATTTTTTTTTTACTTTATCCATAGGAGCTATTAAGTTTGTATGATACTGGTGGTTCCTCTGAGAGCGAGAACAAAGATCAACTTCTTAAGATAACCAAGACTTTAGTTGTAAAACATATTAGCAACATTGTGGAACCTTTAAAAGATGAACTCGTGTTTGAATCACAAACCTACACATATTACAATGAACAAAAACTTTCAGCATTTTTTCAAAATGATGAGGAAATAGTGAAGTATTTCACCCTGTTAAAATGTGTTGTTCGTTTTCTTCGATCATCATGTTGTTACAATCAGACCTGGAATCTGGACATGTTTAATGGCTATAACATTGTATTCTTCGTCTTGGTGTTGCCACAACTCTGCACCCGTAATTTACAAAATGAAGAAGACAGTCTTATCCATTTGGAAATTTGTTTTGAATCTCTATCACTGGTGTGTGTTTTAAATCTAATTGGTTCATGACATGTTGTGGTAGATTAAGTGAACATAAATTTGTTGGTTTAGGTTGGTTCTAAATATTGATAAATGTTGATAAAGTGTTAATGTCTTCTCTTTTTTGATTATAGCTTCTTCATTGCCAAGAGTTATCCATATGTTTAAATGCACAACCATACTCCTACCTACTCATGAAAACAATAGACCATGTGTACACTATTGTCAATCAGAGTAAGTCCACATTTTTCACCATATAGACCTAAATATTGAAATATTTTAGGTTGATTGGTGTTTGTTCATATGTATATGTATTTTATTTGTTGTTGTTTTTTCTCTTTTTTTATGCTAATAGCTAAAATAAATGCCTGCTAAATTAAATGCACTCTACGTCATCCGTCCAAATCTACAAATAAATAATTGCAAAATAATTATTTTTCTGGAATGAGGAAGTGATTAATGGTTGTTTGAAAAGTTGTTCATCTGCAAACACTTGGAAGTTGACTTGTTGTAACTTTCAAACCTGCCAAAACAGGTATTGTGTCCAGAAAAAAATCTAAAAGCTGGGAACTGCAGTCAAGAATGCCTTAATAAACAGGACCTTTAAACCAACACATGGGAAACATTTTAATTGTTTTTCTATTGTGTTTTTAATTTTTAATACTAATGGTATTGGATCCAGTTGTTCAGTTCCGTTCTGTACCAGATATTTTGACAATTTTTAAGAACTGTAAAAATATTTGGACTGGTATAGAAGAGTATAATATAATAGAAATGTGTATAGTAGAAATGATTTTTTCTAGTTTCCATACGTTGTGGTGATGTCTTAGTAAACGTGGAAAAATTGTGTATGGGCTATGACGAGGATCGAAAATCTGATAAATCTGATGAAAAAGGTAAGCCATTATTATTGTTTTAAGTCTTCTTACATTTCCTTCATTCTTTCGTTTTCATTAACTTCTGTTACATCTGATGTTTATTAAACTTTGTTTTATTTAATATAGATAAGAGCTCATTTAAAAGAAGTTGTGAGCAAGTTGCAGAAATGATAAATGCTCTACGGACAGTGCTGTCCTTGGATACCACTACTCATTCAAATCTTCCTAGATTCTTAGTCAGTCCACTAAGGAAAGTTGTAACCGGGATGGCTAGAATACCATTTGTTAACTCTTATGCCAGAATACCTCCAATTGTATGGAAGTTTGGCTGGGAGCCAACTTGGGAGGGACTGCTATATACTGAGCTACCACCATTACCTGTGGATATATTGAAAGAAAAGGAGGTTTTGCAAGAATTTGTTTTCAGAGTTAATCACATTGGTGAGTTAAAATATTTGTTTATTATTTTTGTTTAAAACACTTCAATAGTCTTCTGAGACATGGTAATGGTTATTATTTGGGCGAATCTTAGGCTAAGTTGAGTACTAGTTTTCTTTTGATTTTCATTCAATTTTAAAGTTAAACATATTCGAACATTTAACCGTATAGCTTTTTTATATAGTGCAGAAGACCATGGATTTAAATCTTAACTGAGTCATAAGTGCAAACGTAACAGTGTAATTCGATCCGTTCTGCTCAACACTCATTTTGAAAGTAGGATTGATATTGAAGGTTGTTGTCTGTTTTCACTAATCCTGTAGCTCAAATAACAACTTTAAGTACTGATCATCCCTTTTTAGTAGTACCAATAGGAATATAAGAGGTCATGTATTTAAACAAACAATACCTGGTTTATCCGGTTTACTGGTTTATTTGGTACCTCTAGTATAATTTGATTGTAAAAATGTTATGTAAACCTATAAAATATTCACATCATTTTCACATTAAAGGTAAAGGTAGTGCATTACAGAATAATAACAGAGTAAATAACCTAGCCACTACTAAGTAAAGGTGATAATTTTTTTTTTTCAGGGTGGACTTCAAGAATGCAATTTGAAGAAACTTGGGCAGCTTTGCTTGGTGTGTTAAGTTCACCACCAATGTTGGAAGACAGTTCAGTAGAGGTGTGTGTACCCTCTTGTTTACATTGTTTGTTTGTTTGCTATTTTTAACTAATAAAAGTTTGGGAAAATCCTTTTTAGTAAAGCAATGTGCACTAAGGGTCTATTCTTAATTTTCGGTGTGATAATACTCTTTTCTAATATCCACTGCTTGTTTTACACTTCTTGTACGAGATACAACTTTTTGTTTTTGAAAAACGTTTAGGTAGAGGTGGAAGCAGCACAAGCCAGTTGTCTTGCAGTTCACTGCATCACTTCCCTGTTGTTAGATACAACATTGGCTCCTGTACCCGGAAACTCATCATTTAGCCAATATTCTGTTATTCATCGTATAAGAGATTATCCGTTCCTTGGAAGCAAGTATGTTTATTAGCATATTAACTAATGCTATTTACAAAACTACAATTTTGCAACAACCCTCGAAATTGACATCTGCAACGGGACATAACCGTTGTATATAGGTGAATCTTTATCATGGCACATCCTGATTTTTCACTCTCAACAGAGAATGTTTCACCCCGACCGAACCTCCGATCATGACGGACGAGTATAATCGGTGTAAGTCATATTGAAGAAGAATTACTTTGCTCATCACTAACATACTGCCTGGCAGTGAGCGGGATTCGATCGGCGGTCCCCAGAACTGGGAGCCGCAAACGAACTTACTCAGATATATTTTGACTTAAGGTGGCAGTAACCCTTTTTTAGCTGTCCAAATAGCTGAATTATTTACTCAGTATTTTATTTATACCATTTTTCTTTACTATTTCCTAAAAATATAGGCCTTAATACATAATAATATGATTTTAACTTAACACCAAAATTGCTGAGTCAAGAAAAAAATCGGCTTCTACGAGCTCCAACTTTTTACAATCTCGTTATTTTTCATCAGCTTCTGTTTTTAAATGAACCTTGGGTTAGCCCTGTTAAAAAGGTGTGTGGAGTTTTTTTGTTCATTCATATTTTTTTAACAATAGCCTTTTGTTTTTTTCACAAGATTCTTTGTTAGCATCCCCTGTTACATTGAACGCTGTTAAAAGAAAAATATTCCGAATAAAAAGATTTCCGCACACCGCACATGGCTGCATGGTTCACCAAGCATGTCTGAAAATTTTAAAGTAAAACGAAAATGCTATCAAAAGTTAAAGCTCGTGCAGTGTAGCATAATGAAGATCGTCTTAAATTTCTCCATAATGCGCCATCTTTGTTGTTATTAACGTTTCTCTTTAATAATTACGTCATTTCTTTCTGTATAATTTTGCAAACGCGTAGACTTAAACTATATTCGGCAGAACTAATAAATTATACATGAATTTTAATTTAAAGAGGAATTGTTGAGGCTGAATATTTTTGGTGAAAAATAATAGTATTTTAGCTATAAAATCGTGACAAGTGTGTTATAACAGAAAAAATATGGATATATAGTCTGAAAATAACCTTTCGTAACTAATTATGTAAAAAAAAAATTTCCGATTTTTAAAAGGGTTACTGCCACCTTAAAACTTTTCTTACCAGCGTGATAGTATTAGCTAAAATTTTGGCACATGTATCTTTGTCGAAAATGATATTTTGTCTAAAAACGTTTACTGGTGTGTCATAATGGAAATTCCATCAAATTGAATAAAGTTTGACTCACCAGATCACCAAGTTTCAAGTCATTGTTTCAAATTTTAACTTTGGTGTTTACTGCCCAAGACACTATATTGCAGCAGTCAGCTGGTAAAATGAAAACGAAATAGAGTGATTACGATATTTTTAAGACCTAAAATTATGCTGCATCCAAGATGTTGTTACATTACATGACCCAATTTATATAGCGTTAATATCAGGCATTAACTGATCATAACTATTAGTTTTGAAAGAGATGTATTAGATGTTTTCTGCCTTCGGCAAAATCTTCTAAATTCAATCTCTATAATATGGCGAAATTAATTAATGGATTAAAGTACTTTAAAAAAGACTCACAGACCTATAGATAGCTAACCTTAGTATCACAAATTCATCTCAATATTCAGTAGTGGTTCTAGCTAGCTACCTTCCTACTTTCACCTTGAACCGTAATAAAATGACAGTAGCTAGATGTCACAACTGATAAATAGCAAAGTGTGTTAGCTATCCATGTGGTTGCATTTTTGTATCATTTTGTTTTGAAATCTTTATACAAGAGCCTATTGGTATATGTCTATGCAACAGAACATGTAAATCTATTTAATTCTTGGTAATTGTGCTATGTTTGCAATTTTTATTAGGAGTTTCATAACCACTGAGGTGTGTTAACATACAAAGGCCCATGGGCTGAGTCTAATAAGAAATCCTGTTAAATAACAAAAACCTGTGAAAAACAATATATGTGGCCGTCACATTTGTTGCAACTTTTTTGTAGAGCTGGTAAAAAATTATCGGCCATTCGCAGTCAGATTGAAACTGTGTATCAACAAACATCAACATGTGTTGATAATATGAAGTTAAGGCCCAATCTGTGTCCTGTTGTACCCAGTCTTCTATCAACGCGTCAAAGAAAGCAGCAGTTACTTTATGGATGCATGATGGAAGAAAAGCTTTTTGTGACCAATCTTGAACTGCCATGTGACTTTAAACAATTCAATTTCGGACAGGTTTGCTTTTTTTTTGCTTTTTTTTTGTTACATGTATAAATATTAATGGTTTTTAGTCATTTTTACTAAAACCTTTTCAAACATTTATTTCTGTGTGAGTATCTCTTTAATGAACCCAGCTATAAAAGTAATAAGAAAAATAAAGTAAGTTTTAAGAAAATAAGAACGTAAGTTTTGTTGTTAATTTTATCACAATTAGCCTCGTTATGGAAGGCAGTGAAGACGGTGTTGTTAAGTGAAAAAACTTTCTGATAAAGGATTAGGATCAGAGTTTACAAATACACTATACATAATGCTAAAACGATTGTAAAATCACAAATACTGTTTTGAAAAACATTGAATTTAGATAATGTTTGAAACGCTTCTGTTGTTGTAATTTTGTATAATGTAACGTTTCGTTGTTTTTTTATTGTAAACCTCCATTTTTTTATGTTTGTTAGATATCAGCGTCTGCTATCCGGACACGACTTGTCACATCAGATGTCCAAGAAGATACAGACAGTGATGACAGTGATTCATTAATTATAAAAGTGAAAGAAAAGTCACCCGTATCAGCCCAACCAAGTGATTCGTATCGAAAGCTTGATGAATTAGATATTAGGTCATGTTTACAATTTTTACTGGAACTATTTGAACAATGGCTGTCACCATTTGCTGTTCCTAAAACTCCATTGATGTTAAAGATGGAAGCTACTAAATCTGTAAGTAATTGTTGAATGTATAAATATATAACATACTTCAAATTCATTTTTAAATAGTAGAAATGGCAATCTTAGATCATGGTGAGAAAACCATATTGCATTTTAAAAATATTATTGTGTTTAGATGAGAACACTTTTTCTAACTTAGTTTACATGACAACCTTTTTTTCTTTGTTAAGTGTGGCTAAATTTTGTTTACCACAAAAGATAATAATCTATATAAGAAGTTATGCAAGATTAAAGCCAAAAAGTAAAGGTAAAAATCACCAGGACATGTGCTAAGGTTTCCTGCTACAAATGTGCTTTCTTGTGCGTGGTTGGTTACATAAAACCAAAAAATGTTGTTTCTTTGGTTGTTGGAAAATACAAAAAACATCCCTCTTGCTATTACTAAATGTGCTAGGAATAGCCAGCTGTCAGAATGTTTGAGTAGTTAAGGAGTTGTGTGTGAGTTCTTCTGGAGACAAGTTTAAATCCTCCATAAATATCATAGTGATAATTTCCTATTTTTGTGCGTTGCCATGGATCCTGAAATGTCCTGGAATTAAAACATGCCCTGTAAAGTCCTAGAATCTGTTTTTCACACAATCCGCAGGAATGTGTGTTTGGTTTAGCCTTTCTTCGTCTCGGAATAAAAAATGAACACATTGGTGAATATTTTACGCGGAGCCATTTCATGTGCGAGATTACATGAGAAACTAGCCGAGGCGGTAAAAATTTTATTTATAAAGCGGGTTGACATTGATTTTTAAAAGAATATCTTAAGATCTAGTGCTCATAATGTTTTATTTATTATAGTGTAGTTAAGTCTAGCTTAAGATAAACGTATTTCATATTCCTGTACAAGTTACCGACTCACACCTTAGGTGGCTAGTGTTTGGAAACGAAACTTCAGGAACGAAAAGTTGTTTAATGGCGCGCCGTTTATTCATTTTTGTGCAAAAGGCGCATATTTCGCTTTCCGTACAAAAGTTTGACTGATTTTTCTGCCATTATTATGAGTCTTACATGTGTTGGATGTTGGATGGTTACTGGTTACTTGTCGTGGATTTTAATGTATGTATTTAGTCCTTATCTTAGTCTTTCAACTATGGTTTTACATTGATTTAATATCATTTTGGGGCTTAAAACATATTGATTGCATCAATTATAAGGAACTTATAGCTAGCTATTATAGCTAAATTAGGTGTATTTTGGAAATTCATTCTGCAGACTTTGATTCTATTTTTTATTCCATTTTATTCTATTTCTAAAGTTTTTACCAGTGTTGCTAATGATTTTGTATCTCCATTATGATGATACGATCATCAAATTTGTCATTTCAGATGATTCTTCACCCCAAAAGTCTTGACATCAATCATATATAACTGTTTAACACAAGGTTTCACTTTATTATAGACAACAACATCATTGGTTACATCACAAATTTATCGCCAATGAAGTCCAGAATTTTGCATTTGTTATGTTGTTGAGATTTTTCAAATCGAAAAGAAATAAGCTGCGTGGGACTTTTATATTATTTAGTATGTATATGGTAGAGCCTAGCGTATCTCACATTGGAAAAAAAACACATCACAGAATTAAGACGTAAATCACGAAATTAGGACGTTTTAGCTAATTCATCTTTTGTTCAACCGGGAAAAATTTCCACTTTGTTTACCTGCATTTTTATGGAATAAAAACCACAAGGGTGCCGATAAACACCGTGAAAAGTGCGGGCGTTTTCTGGCGAGTTCGGCGTTTTGAAAAAAATTCAGGTATTCGCCTGAAAAAACCCACATAGAACCGAACAATGCCTGAACAAAAAAAAAAGATTCACCACAAAAACACTCAATGATTCACCACAAATTATTTAAAAAAGTATAAAAATTAAAATGAACTAACGGTATGGTAGCGAAGTGCTTAAAAGAACTGTTTTTGATGGTTTTTAATAAGATTTACTTGATAAATAACTTATACATAAACTTTATTAACTCCTTTCTCTTCAAGCGCATGCTTTCAACTGTCGTCCGCCATGTTTATGTTACAAGGTGTTGCATTTCGGGAATGCTCCGGGCGTGTTCCGGAAAGTGCGGGCGGTTTCGGCGGACAACCGTCAATTTAATTCGAAAAGTTGCCCGAGCTCGCCCTTATATATTGCGGGCATTTGCTGCTTATCGGCACCCTCGTTAAAAGCCATGAAGTTATGTGGCGAGATGAGTCACCAGATCATCGCTGGAGTAATAAAAGGATGGTAGAGGACATATATTTTTTTCAGTTTCAAAAAATGCAATAAATATAAGAAAGAAAAACAATGTGGTTGCCTAACATATTTTATGTATATATATTAATTATTTATATAATATTGTTATAGAGATTTATGAGAATAGCTGTCAGCTCCATTTTCTCAGTTTTAACGTTTATTGTTGTATTAAATAACACAATTTTTGAGGATTGAAGTTCGAAGTACCTGTACTTTTTTTCCTGATGTTACTTCTATTCCGATATGTTTGTGAAGATTTTTGAGAATCACATCCAAGCTGCTACTTTTTATAAATTCCTTGTCTTTCATAAATGATATTTTTTTCTCATTTGCAAATTTGTTACTTAAAATTGCAGTAATATGATGTGCTGATGGTACAAACAGGACTTGTCTATTGGGTTTTACAGGAATCAATTTTTCGCATACCCAGTGTTGTATCTTTGTTTTTATTATATATACTTATATATATAGTTAAATGTGTACTCTTTTGTTATTCATGGTTTTTGAAAACAATTTATTAAAAGAAAATAAATAAAAATATTACTGATATTTTTTTATAGTAAAAGTTCTTTATATACAGTGTTTTTTTAATCGACATCACCCTCTATATGCAAGTACTGCTGCTACCCCTTATAATAGAACATTTCCACAAAAGCGTAGATAGTTGAAAACCTTCTTGTTTCAACTGACAGAAGGTCAGAATAGCCTTCTGGCAGTTGTGAGTGTTTAAGCCGTCCCACTTTCTTGCATAGGCAGATTTTAACCATGTTCTAATTGATTTATTAGGATTGGATTGTGTGTTCAAACCGACAGGTTTTCTTGTTATTTTTAAAAGCACCGGAAAAGCCTGAATTAAGGATTAACCTGCTTTCTTACCTTTTGTTTCAAGTCTAAATATTTAAACCTTTTTTTGTTTTTATTTTAATTAAAAACCTTATCTAATGGCGGACGTGATTAACCTTGTCTGGTAATTTATAAGGAACATGTAATCTAGGTATTCTATAATGCTCATTGTCCTGAGAAATCCTGAAAAATAGGCTCCAAACCCTAGGAAATTTGTGGAATATTGTTGTTGTTTTTCTGTGACAACTCTTAGCCATTAAACTCAATCATAAAAAATATCTTCTAGCTCTGCGTCCTGTCTGATCTTCTCTTGGAGTTAAATCACTATGAATGGATGTTGGGTATCCTACTGGAATTTACGCAAACGCATCCAGTTGAAGACGATGTTTTGATGGAGTATCTTGTGCCAACCATGTGTAAAGCGTCAGCAGTTCTGAAACTAGTAAGTTGACGAAACATCCATTGTTCCGTTCCTTTTATCTATGCAGATTAAGTTTTGTTAATTTTGTTATTAATGTTTTTTTTAATTTCACAACTTGGTATACCTACCTAATCTCTTATCTATGGAATTTAAGTAAAGTAAATTCCATTCTAATCTTACACAAATTTATTTAGGAAGGTAATTATGCTGAAAGAATTTGTAAACAAGTGGAAGTGTCATTAAAAAGTCCACATGTGCCGTTACAGGTATGTACCATGAATGAAAGAAAACCCAACGCCTACACGTTGTTGTCTCTGTGTTGTGGATGGTAGTTACATGCTTGTTTACTGTATTCTTTTATTCTAAGTGCATGCTACCAGTCACATAATCATTGGAATCGAATTTGAGTTTACCAGCTACACTGAAAACGTGCCAAGAAACATACCTTTTTCTGTTTATGTAGCTGACCCTGCTATTGTACTCTTCTCCAATTCTTTGAACAGCATTTAACCCGGAAACATTTTTTGCAACGATTTAGATACTTTTCCATAGTTCTATGTACCACTGTGTTATACAGGCCCCATTTCCTTTGGGTAATGCCTGTAATCCAGGCCTCAAAAATTTACGTGCACGATCGGCATCGGGCACCGATCGTGTACGCGACATCAAAGATGGTGCCCGAAAAGTCGTGCACGTGAAATTTGTAAGAATTTTTAAATTCCCAGCACCAACAAGGTCAACGCCCACCCAGAATGAATTTCTATTCTGTTGCAACATAACAAATCACTTGGTCCTCGAGATGTTGATAATTCACAGAAAAGCAATGCTCTACGACGATATCGTCCGCTTTTAGTTCTTAAATTTTTAAAACGCGATCTAAAAAAGCATTTCTATCGCCGTTCTTCCTTCTTAAAATTTTAAAACGCGATCTAACGAAGCTTTTCTATCGCTGTTTTTCGTTCTTAAATTTTTAAAACGCGATCTAAAAAAGCATTTCTATCGCGATTCTTCGTTCTTAAAATTTTAAAATGCGATCTAACGAAGCTTTTCTATTGCCGTTTTTCGTTCTTAAATTTTTAAAACGCGATCTAAAAAAGCATTTCTACCGCCGTTCTTCGTTCTTAAAATTTTAAAATGCGATCTAACGAAGCTTTTCTATCGCCGTTCTTCGTTCTTATATTTTTAAAACGCGATCTAAAAAAGCATTTCTATCGCGATTCTTCGTTCTTAAAATTTTAAAATGCGTTCTAACGAATATTTTCTATCGCCGTTCTTCGTTCTTATATTTTTAAAACGCGATCTAAAAAAGCATTTCTATCGCGGTTCTTCGTTCTTAAATTTTTAAAACGCGATCTAACGAAGCTTTTCTATCAAAATTAAAGTTTCAATCTTTGTTAAAATATAATTATTTCTATCGCTTAAAAGCTTTATTTACCCCGCGCAACCAACAACTCGCTACTCTATTTAGTTTCCACGCAAAACTTTTGTTTAATAAAAGTATTAAACAATGGCTCTTTGTGTCACATTGGTAAATTTGATAACATTTACAATTATGCTATTGGGAATAATTATTTTCACACTATTTAAAAATAGTTACGCACAGTTATAATAAGTTATTTTTTCTTCGAGAATCTTTTGTTTATTACGCGCAAGTTAATGACTTACAAGACTCGCAAGATAATTATTAAGAACAAAAGACAAACAACTACCGCCGCCGAGAAAACGGTGTGAAACTTGAGCGTACGCGTATGCTTACATCTGGACTGTACTGTATATAAAAATAGGTCTTCGTGAACAAGTTTACACGTACACGATCACGGCGCCCGATTCCACGTATTTTCTTGTTGGCGTACCCGATTCCGATCGTGTACCATTACGTGAATACCGAGCCCGATTTATCGTGTACGATATAAACAAATCTTTTGAGGCCTGTAATCCCCAAATATTTTTGAACAAACCTGGAAATACACTACAGAAAATAGAAATATTTTTAAAAACGCCTGGATTTTGTTCTGAAAGCTTAGTGGCCATTAGGAATCTACCGCAAACTGGCTTTTGTGAACATGATAAAATTATTATCCTTAATTGTTCGTTTTTAGATATCATGTTTAGTAGGAGCATTGTATATACTTGAGTCATACATCAGTTCTACAAACATCCTACTCACGCCAATTCTTACAGAATACATTACGAAAAAATTAACCACACTCTCAGAGTAAGTCGTATTTTAATTGCATTTAATTAAGTATCTTGTTATAATGGAATGTTCTTCTTCTGAATGTGAATCCTTGGATAGATGCAGTTAGGTGTTTCACGATATATATACTTATGGGTAATTTCATTGTTCATACTGTCTTTCAATCAGTGGGAAGGCAATATATTTATTGGCAACCTAAAAGAATAAGGGATTTGTCTTCTTTTGATTAAAATTTAGGAAACTTTCCAGAAAGTACACATATTTTTTCTTAATTGGATTCGTGCAAGGTTGTAGATTTTGGTTGATGACGCAAAAATAATATTGCTTTTCTGAGAAGAAATATAGAGAAAATGGCCGCCATCAAGTTTTATTAAAACATGCTATTTCAACTTCAAATACACCACGGATGTTTGAAAGTACCAAGTTTATGCCGTTTTAATTACACCTACAAACTGGGAAGCATTATAATTTATAGAATATTACATAAAAAAGTAAAAAGTTTAACAGTTGCTCATTTCATTTGCTTTGTATCAGCGAAAGAGATTTCTAATATATGTTTTTGCTAAGGCCAGTGTTGCGATGTGATTGTGGGTACAAGACACCCACACCAGAAAACAATGTTAAATCATCTATTGGAGAACTTAAAATTGATTCATTTCACATTTCAAATTCGTTAAAGTTAGTTAACCTTCCACCAAATGCTTTCATTTCAGTTCTTCGAATTATGCCAGTCAAAGATTTGCAGTTATGCTGTGGAGCGTCTCATTTTTCTTAGTTGAAAATTGTTCATCAGAAATTCAAGACCCACATTTTGCGACACTTGTTCTCGAGGTATGATAAATATTTAGTTATATCTATCCTTACCTGCTCCCGATATACAAACTGACATCCACTGTTGCACAGAGACATATGCGAGGTTGTAATTTTTGAGCCTTAGAGGTTTATTTAAGTATATGTTGTTATAGTCCGTGGGGAAATTCACAGAAATTTGCCCTTCGTACATATTTTCCGCGTCTCTATTTCATGCACTCTTGTTTGTCTGTTGGCACAAAATATTGAATGCAACCATATTTAACAGACAAAAGTTGTCGTAGTCGTCGTTATAATCGCCTTTGTAGCTAGTCTTCGTTGTGGTGATTGTAGTCGTCGTTGTTGTTGTGGTGGTTGTACTCGTTGTAGTCGTCGTTGTGGTGGTTGTGGTCGCCGTTGTAGTTGTGGTTGTGGTGATTGTAGTCGTCGTTGTCGTCGTCGTTGTGATGGTTGTGGTGGTTGTGGTGGTTGTGGTGGTTGTGGTGGTTGTAGTCGTCGTTGTGATGGTTGTGGTGGTTGTGGTGGTTGTGGTGGTTGTGATGGTTGTGGTGGTTGTAGTCGTCGTTGTGATGGTTGTGGTGGTTGTAGTCTTCGTTGTGATGGTTGTCGTCGTCGTTGTGGTCGTCTGTAGTCGGTTGTAGTCGTCTTTGTAGTGGTTGTGGTCGTCGTTGGAGTCTTCGTTGTAGTCGTCGTTGTGATGGTTGTTGTCGTCGTTGTAGTCATCGTTGTGGTCGTATTGCAGTCGGTTGTAATCGTCGTTGTAGTGGTTGTAATTGTTATTATTGTTGTTGTTATTTATACGTGGTGGTTTCACATAATGTTGCTGTTAATAATACTACTCTCTCTCTCTGAAGATTGAACACTTCAGAATACAGTAGGAATACAGAATACAGTAGGAAATTAGAAATAGGATTAATTAATTAATTTTAATTTTTTCTGTCACTGTTAATTCTTTTTTGTGGGAAAGTGTCAGTGCTGTGTTGTAACCAATTTTTTGTCCTGTGTGGTTGGGGGGAGTCAAAAGCATTTAAGGGCATGGTCTAACCATTAGTATATGGGGGTATATATGCATCTTTATGAATGACTTCTTATAACTTCCATCTGAGATTAACAACACTAAGCGTTAGTATTTGTGAAGACGACGTTGCTATGTAGCTTGGATGCGTTATTATAAAAAAGTTAAATATAGAACATATTTCACAACTTTTTCTTTATTACATCCCTTTCTTCCGAAGACCATAAATAACGTGTGCTATTTTAGTTGTTGTAATATAAGATGCCGAAATATTTCTTGCATTTGTATTCCTTTGTATGTATGCTTCGTTCTCCATCGTATGTGTTTGTTTTTCTAAGCCTTTCCTCTTCCACCTGACAAAAACACATCTCCATCGTGGCTTCTCTTTTATTAATGTGATAAAAAAGCCGTTCTGTTTACAGAAAAATATTTTTTGTTGGCAATCTGTAATAAAAAAAACATTTACCAGCAGGAAATCGTATTTAAATTTCTATGAATCCCCTAATTATAATAAATCCATCTATCTTAAATAATGAGTTTCTATTTGCATAAAGACGCACCTGCTGATATGATTATTTTTTCTTTTTGCAATTTTTTATTTCGAACCTGAATTTTTTTTTTTGTTTCAACATGCGTTTGAGAATTTAAACGTTTCTCATAAGCAATCAGGTTGCTATGGTCTTAGACTAAAATTAGATTCAAAACCTTTGAACCATAAAGAAGTTTTTTTCTATTAAATAATGCCATTAAGTAAGTGTTGAGTTTAAATCTTGTTAAATGTGAATATTATCCTTATCAGCTCCTTATCAACTTCGAGGCTGGAATCAAAAATTTTCCGCTTTAGAACAGAGCCTGTAATGAGACGAGAAAAAAACTGTGTACATCTTACATCACACACGCTACGCATATCGTGTATTTATGGGACCTGTATTTATTGAGATTTTGATGTATACGTTCAGAATGAGAGAACTACGATTTGTAGGACCAATTTGAACCCACTTCGCAATTAGCGAATGAATTTCTTGTTTGTGTAGTATAAATAACATTTCCGTAATGTTATTTTTGTTTCTAGCTAGCTTTATCTGTAGCATCATCATTCGCAAATCTTGAGTTTCTGTTAAATCCTGCTGACGCCAGCTTTTTCTGTTACTGCTGACTATGAATTTCATTTTTTTATTGTTGTTTATTAAGGAAGTAAGCCTGTTTAGTAGATAAATTGGATAAGCATACAGCTTGTCAATCTCTTGATACGTTTGCCAGCAAAACTGTTTTTTATTGATTCTTGCTCGCTTTTTTTTTTGGAAGTATTTGGCATTTATTTATTGTTTTAAAAGCTTGCGGATTATGTCATTTTTGTATGTTATCAAAAATGCTGGTTAACGTAAAGGAAAGAACATTCTCGCCGGACGTGCAGTCGAATTTTTGACGCTGTTGACACGACACTGAGGCACGTCATATTCTTTTCAAAGTATTATCATCCCAGCGAAAGTTGGTTTAATTGTTAACGATAAGAGTTTGCTATTGAAGTTGTCGATTTTTTCACCGCAATGTTTATCTATCACTAGGGTGTTGACATTTTGCCATGCACGTATTTTGTTTTTTGCCAGCTCGAATTATTATCTGCTAATTATAGTTAATCACACTTCTCATTTAGGCTTTCCTTTTAATTAAGCATCATTTATGATTGATAAATGATTCACATAACAACAATAATCTGTTGATGTCATACCTGCAACATCTTGTTAATGGGCTATTCATACCAAGTTTATCCTTCCTACACGTATCCACATTTCATACTATCGTTGATTACTTTTGTAATGACATATTTGTCACCATGAAAATTTGTTC
Organism: Hydractinia echinata; assembly: GCA_030067915.1. Taxonomy (NCBI): domain Eukaryota; kingdom Metazoa; phylum Cnidaria; class Hydrozoa; order Anthoathecata; family Hydractiniidae; genus Hydractinia; species Hydractinia echinata. Next base: position 45,370 of record JASGCC010000626.1, read on the forward strand.
TTATTTTGACATAGTCACGCTTACATGGTAGCCAACACCGGACAATATTTATATTTTTGTTTGCTCAGAAATAAGTCGTAGCTTTGCTGTGTGCTTGTTTTGAAGGGTTACTCGCAAAAAGGTTTAAGCTGAACGTGATGAGGAGGGAGGGAGAGGGGAGTTCCGTAACGTTTAGAATTCTAATATCGATTTTATGTAATGTATCATTGTTGTGTGTTCCCTTACCAATGGTCACAGTTATAACGTATACATTTGTCTTGCTGATATAGGTTTAGACTCGATTATCAAATTATTTGTTCTTTCGTGTGGGGAGAGGGAAAAAACTTAACATCGTTTTCACATTAGCTTACGCTTTGACTCACCCAATTTTTTCTAGAAGACTGTTAAAAAGATTGAAATGTGTTCAAGGAGAGCTTTTAGAGCAAAAATGTATTTGAAACAATCGTATGTGTATAACACAAGAGAACCTATATTTCCCTAAATATCTTTTCGATTGTAGCAAAACGAGTCTATTTTAATCCGCAACTTTGTATCCTCACCAACTTGTCATTTTTCATTTCGAATTTAAATGTTTGTTTCGACGAGAATTTTATTGTTTGTTGTAGCGTGGGCATTAAAAAGCATAATGTTTACGCGACCACTATAACATGTGCTAGGAACGGTTGTCGTGTCTGTCTTCCAAAACCACAACTGCGATTCGCATCGTGTTTTTTTCTTTATCACTAGGCTGATCTTTTATCTAAAGCTAGTTAGCATGTGAAATTAACTTCTAAGATAAGTCCTTTCATTCCATTTCACCGCCTGTTCCACCTCCTGTTATTATTAAGCTAACGTTATTAAGTTATAAGCAAGAAATTTGTTGACGAAGAAATCGACTTTAATAAATGTTCCCGCTTGTCGCCAAGCCAGCACGACAATTTAATCGCGTTTGGATCTGCTTTTGTTCCATGATGTTGATCCTCTGCCATGATAACTGTCGTTTTTAATGCCATCTTTTATTACTCACTGCCAGTGGGAGGCAGTTTTGAATTAGAAAAAGGTTTGTGTTGCTGTATTTACATGGTTTTTAATTCTGAATAAAAAGCCGGCATATAGTGAACTTTTGTATTTCTGTGTTTATTGTTGTGAACAATAAAGAAAGGACTTAACATACTGTGTCTTGCAATCCGTGTGAATATTTTGAAAACACAGAGGTGTGTTGTTACTCATTCTTTCCACTTCCTCTCAAGTGACAGTATTAGTAACCTTTAATATCATGATTAATTCCTTGATAACAAGATCAGAATTGATCTCCATGTCAAAATAATTGTCATTGGAAATATGCGCAATAAGAATGATGCCGAAGTTTAATTAAAACTGTAATTTTTTAATCGTGCCCATTTTTTCGTATGTTATTACTTTGTTTCTAGATTCTTTCAGACAATGCATTAATGTCACAAGACCTTCTTAGAACAATGCGACTTATGTTTTATAAGCTTTTGCACAGTTTCTATGAATAAACCCTGTACAAATCGGCGAGTTTCACTTTACAAAATTAACTTAAAACAATACATTTTTTATTCTCTTAGTGTTCAATAAAAATCCCAGACAAAACTCTTGTCTTTATGAAATTCAACAGCTAATTTAATTTTCCATTTTTGTCAATTTTTAGTAAGCCATTAACGTACCTTGATGCTTCTGGGAAGTTACCAATTGTAGTGCACTGAGATACTACAAAAACATTTTTAAATTGTTACCGTTCTTAGGATTTTGGGAGGGTGAATGGAACAATACATGGGAAATAAACAAAACAATTACGTTTGTTTGACTGAAATGAGGAAAGGTTACGAAGTTCACAGAGATATAATTACTGCCAATTTCTCTGTGTAAAGAGAGTTGAATTATAGCTGACCCTAGCAAGTTTTTTTAATAGTGACCTTAACAATTTCCGTAAAAATTACTATCACATAAACATGTCGTTTGCCGGACGTTGAAAACCTTAAAGTGAAACTAGGCTCCTAATTTTGTAAAATCTTAAGCTGTGGCCACCCTACTTGAAATATAAATATCTCCAAAAAATTCTGCGTCGATGTTTAGCAACGACATTTACATCTGCGTCGGTTGTACCTAGAGACTTTCTTCGTGTCTGTGTGCTTAAAGATATCACATAACCTTAAAAATCAGATAAAAAAGGGAGAAAAACCTTAAGAACCTAAGAAGTGGCAGACACCCTAATAAATGTAAGAATCATGGAAGAGTATAATGGAATTATTCTCAGCATCAAAAGTAATAGAAATTTTTTTTGTTTGTTTTTGTAGAAATACCTTCATGCCTGAAAGTTTGCGTAAGTTAGATGTGTAGTTTGATTCTAGTAAATAATTAGAAGCACGAAAATTGAATTGCGCCAATGACAAGAGCGTAATACCTTCTATAGCAGTTCAACAATATATTCACTTCATGGTTTAGGTTGTTTTGAAATTGCTGTATTAAAACATAAAATTTTTCACTATGTCTTTTTTAAACAAGGCTTATTTTTAAATGAATGAACAAAGTGGCGAGTTAAATAAAGTAGATGGTGAGTTACATTGGTTATTGAAAGAAAGGGGTGCAAATTAAAGCCGAATTGAGATCTTGAGTAAAGGATCGGTCGTTAAAATGTGCTTAAACATCATTTTTATTGTTGACTAATGCATGTGTGTTTTTGTTAGTTAATTAGACGTGGTTTTAATGTCAATATGTGTCATTTGAGGTGTCATTTGTTGCTAATTATCTACTATTGTCTACTCTATTCAATCACGCGTTGGCGTTCACACAAAGAGGGGCATGTGTGTTGTACTTGTTAAAACAGGTGCATTAAGAAAACACTACTTGTGAAAGCCACTACTTTGAATTAATACTGATTTATTAATGTAGGAAGAGGTCACGTGGTCAAAAAATTTGTTTTGATGTTGTTATTGTTGTCGTTGTTGTTATTAGTGCTAGTGCTGTTGTTGTTGCTGACGTCGTTGTTGTCGTTGTTTCTGGTGTCCTGTTTTTGATCAGATCGATGATTTCAATAGAAAAGTAAAGCAGAATAAACTACGAACGCAAATGCGTGGGCTGGATAGTAAATGGTATTAAAAGTATTTTTCAAAATGTAATCAGCAGTAAACAAGTACAGTTTAAATAAGATTACGTCTCTCTGCCCACGCTTTTTAATGACGATCTATTAAGTTATGCTTATGAAGCAACAGGAGCTTCTTGTTGTGCTAGTATACAACCTTCTGACCCCTTTAATCAAAACCTGAGCAATATTTCCATACTAATGTAAAAACAAGTCTTGCTTTCATTTGACCTCACCTCGCAATTTTTACATTGATGTTATCGTGTTTTTTATCGTCATGGTGTTGTTGATAGTAACACAATTTTAAGCGGTAATTCCAAGCATGAAGAAAAAGTCATGGTTTCCGAACAATTCGATATTGTTTAAAACAATCACAATTGAATGTCTAAATTTTGGTATAGGCTGATAAAATTGGGAACAATGTTACTGCAACCTTTTCAGTATAATAGCAAGTCTCGTTTCACAAAATAGGGTTGTGAAACTAAAGAGTTTTCATAAAAAAAGGGATTAATCTTAGTTTGATATTCAGCGTACTCTTCACAATTGTGAGACACTTCCAAAGGGGAGCAAACAAACAAACAAGCAAACAAGCAAACAAGCAAACAAACAAACAAACAAGCAAACAAACAAACAAGCAAACAAGCAAACAAACAAACAAACAAACAAGCAAACAAACAAACAAGCAAACAAACAAACAAGCAAACAAACAAACAAACAAACAAACAAGCAAACAAGCAAACAAGCAAACAAACAAACAAACAAACAAACAAACAAGCAAACAAGCAAACAAACAAACAAACAAACAAACAAACAAACAAGCAAACAAGCAAACAAGCAAACAAACAAACAAGCAAACAAACAAACAAGCAAACAAACAAACAAACAAACAAACAAACAAACAAACAAACAAACAAACAAACAAACAAACAAACAAACAAGCAAACAAGCAAACAAACAAACAAACAAACAAACAAAACAAACAAACAAGCAAACAAGCAAACAAACAAACAAACGAACAATGGTCGTGTTTACAGATAGCGATGAATATTTGTTATCTTATGAAAATTGCTCGAAATAATTGTTTTAATTTTTTATTGAAGGAATTTAGGCTGAGTACGTTCTTAACACGTTCTTAATTTTTGGCAAAAGATCAGCCTTAACGTTCTGATAAACTAGATTGCGTTTAGAAGTTGTTGTTGACTTTCTTGCCAAGCCAAAATATTTCTTGATATTTGTTGTTTGCCCTTTTTTCCTGTAACAGCTATTAAAGGACAGACACACCCATTGCAAAACAGTACCACGTGATTTGATGATAATATTGTTATCACATTTCATAATCATGCTTTCCTGAGATATATTCGATTTGAAAAGCTTGTTTTGTATCAGTTGTTAACAGTTCTATGAGAAAATATTAAGTTGCTATTGTGACGTATCAAAAGTTCATCAAAAACCATCCCCTTTTGTAGTTGTTTACCAAAAACGTTTTTAATTACTTCCGCCACATGTCTATTTATTTATTTATTTAGACCGCCATTTTGGAGCTGTGTAGAGCTACTCAAAGTTATTCGCCATGTGCCTATGACGTAATGTTTCGAGGTTTGGAACGCCTAGCGGTCTCATTCTCATTAACGAGGCCAGAATGTGATCGCCTGGCGAAAATTGCATCCGATTGGTAATTTCTTATTCTTTTCCGCAGCATAGTTTAATTGTTGTTGCGGTGTGTTTAAATTTCGGAAATGTCGTTAGAATGATCAACTAAAATGAGTTTTACGAGCAGAATGATTTTGGTGGTCTGATTAATTACTTGTAATCAGCAGTCAGCTATCAATGCGGTCGTTGTTCGGTGAAACTGCATAATGTTGTCATGTTAAAACGTGTTTTTCCTCTTACTGGATACGATAACAATTTCATCTGTTCTGTATAACAACTACATAGTCACGTGGGAAAATATTGCTGAATGAAAGCTTTTCATCGTTTCAAAGATAAAACTAAATCCTCATTTTTCACTGCTAAATCGAATCTATTAAATTTTTTATCCTCAGGGAAAGCATTCATGCAAAAAGACAAGGAAGACTACACCCGTATTGCCAGCCCTGCAATGCGGTGTTATCTCCGTATTGGGTAGCTACTCAGTTTCATCTTTTTGTATTCTAGCATATCGTCCGGCTCAACGAAGAGAATTGCGTCGGCTCTCGGTCTTTTATGTACATGTATGTATACAGGTAAGTAAAATTACTGATTGAAAGTCCATACGTTACGCTGGTCAAATTATTTTTTGACAAAGTGTTTCGTCCTACGCTACATCCTGTATATTGTGACCTTTACATTTGAGGCCTCGAAACTTTTTCCCACAAGTCACAAGAAAGTAGCGAGTTACATAAGGCGAGTTGTCACTCGTCCTGCGGAAGCGGCTGCATTAGTGGAAACTGCTCTTCCCGGTTACAAAATAGTGCGAAAAAATAATGTCCTGCAATTATTCCACTCTAGCATATTTATAATCGTTGTTGCGCGAAAACCATATTGTAAGAAGTTGCTGAATAAAACGAACGATTGTATGGGAGATATATAGCCAACAACATTTACTTCTCACACGAACATCGAATGAGAAACTTTTATTTCAAACGTTTCGCATGCCACTTAAAATATATGAAGAGCTTGTAACGTAAATGTTATAATTGTCGTTTCAAAGAGAAGCTACATCACTGTGGGATAAGATTATGCTCTCTTTAGAAGCTTTTATCAACAACAAAAATGAAGCGGTAGACTATTTTAATAATCTTTTCACACTTAATGAGGTCAAGAGAATATTAAGAAATTGATAAAATGTAAAAAAAGCGATTAAATTGCAATTGAAGTGTTTTTTCACAAGAAAGCGCGCGAAGTTTAACACAGTTCTTCGCACAACGACGCTTGTGTATTTGAAACTCAGCTTCATGATGTAGGCTAGCGCTATTTTTAGAGACTTATCAAGTTCACTGTTATTGGACACCAAATAGATGAGAATTCTTGTGTAAGATAAGCGCGGACATATATCACTTTGTTTAACACACTTGTTACCATTCTTTCTTGTTTGTCGGTCGTCACATTTAAAAGTGTTATGCTTGTTCATGTTGGTGTAAACTAGCGCTAAATATCGACACGTAGATATCAATGTGTATAAAATAGACCGAAAAGTTATTGCTTGAAACTACTTTCGAAATAGCTGAGCCAATGGTAAGTTATGTTGGCACGTTTTTCAACAATTTTTTTTGTGGTGTATACAGGGTGTGTGAATATTAATAACAACAACTCGTAACAGTTGTTACAAAAGATTTCTCAAATCTCACATGATGATATTATCGATAAAAAAAAAGGTTTTCATGCGTAATCGTTCGCCATTTTTCTTTTAAGTTGTGAAACTTTCTAATCATCAATCTACTTTGGAAGAGACAAAGCACTTTTTATTTTAAAGGATAAATATTTTTTTTAATTACAGCCATTGGTAACTTTCCTCTAATCCTGTGCATTCAGGTTAATAAAAAAGCTTTTAAACTTTTCATCTGTGTCAATCAGGGTTTTTATTGTAATCCCCCAAAATGTATTATAGAACAAAATAGCGAAAATCCTACCGGACTAAATATAGGAAATGTTTTATATGAGCCAGTCTGAAATAAGTATAATGATGTCCTGTAGTTATATACGTGAACCATAATGACTTTTTCAACTTTTGTGAATCACCTAAGGACTAGCTAAAAAAAACAACCACCCTTGTATCTTGCTTATCTTAATACGTCTATTTCTTGCACAGGTAAAGATGCTGAACAAGCCAGTGGACTCTCCACCATTGATCTGGTGATTGACGCACCAATCACAGACTCGCGTTTAGTTGTAATGGAACGAATCAATTCTCTCCTTACAAGGTTACTTTCTTCTGTAGAATTTCTCAAAACCGCATCTGTTTTATTTGCGACTGTAAGTAAAACAACAGCCAGCCAAGCTATCCAGATTATTTCCTCTCGACTGCTATGTTGTACGCTATGTTGAGGGCCTGCTTCGTAGTCATGGTAACACGAGACAATAGTAACTTTTTTTACTCGTTTCAAAAGTGAGGGGAGAACAGTGTTAGTATCTGGGATACAATGTTTATGTACTGTGAAAATGCGTCAAATATTCCTTCCACTTTTACGAACTTTTATAATACGCTTAGCTGAGAGGAATTACGATCAATGGTTAGGTTGTTAAAAAAATACGTAATCTTGTTATTATTGTTTGTGAGTAATTTTTGTACATCGGTGTTATTCCTGTGCATTGTCATGTTAATATCTTGTGTACCTTGACAGTTAGCCAACAACAAAAATATTGATGACAGAGAATACAAAGAAAACTTCAATCTGTTCTTATGATGTTTATATATTTTCTGTTTGCGTTCAGTAGAAAAACATATTCATGTTATAGAAACTTTCTTTTAGAATTTTACTTTTTTCAATTATATTTACATATGTTACAAAAAAAGATAAACTTGTCAAGTATACAAAAATATACACAAAATATTTTAAGTCAAAACGAAACGGAATTTTCGCAAATTTACAATATATATATACGTCATATTATGGATGTGCACCCAAGGGTGCGGGGTCGTGGTCTGTGTTATAGTAATGCCATCAACCTGTGTGGAAAGAGTTCTTTGGATCGATATCGGCCGCACTGTCTACTAAATATATTTAAAATTTAAAATCTAAGTGCAGTATATCTCTTAAATCCCATAAGTTAACCGTAAGCTCCGGTAATTCTTTCGTTTCGTAAAGGTCGTCGATAATTTCGTTGAAAATGTCTTCGCTTAACGTTTTCTCGTTAACCGCGGTACAACTGTGTAGTTCATTGTCTTCGTAAGCTAGATATCGTAACACTTCGTCGATATTGGCGAAACGGTTGGTTTTCGTGTTATTACACAACGAGAGACCGTTACCGTAGTTTTTATACAACGGACTCTCCGGCGTCTCACGCTGTGTGTCAGTCTCTGAAACAGACAATCTTGGTTTCTTGCGTGAGATATCGTAAATGTCTTCGCTGTCAAAGTATTTTCGTTTCGGCGAGAATGTGGGACTTGGTGCTGGACAAGATATCGGTCTTGTTATCATCGTACTAGTGGTCGTTGTAATACGGTCGTTCGTTTTCTGAATAGGTAACTCCATATTTTATAAATGCTTTCTCTAACAAGTTCTCGCTATGTGTATGCTAAGTTATTATAGAACGCGTAAGGTTTTAAATATCTTCTGTAATCACAACTCTATATTTCGTCAACACGCTTCGGCCACTTTCATAAATCGTCTCTATGTACTGGTAAACTTCTGTCGATGTAACCACGGCGAGATGTGAACTACGATTAACCTATGTTCACAAACGTGTTATATTTATATCTTCAATAAACAATAATACATCGTTTCTTTTATGCGGTTGGTGTAAGATATTTCAAATATTTCTTTCAGCTCTAATTACGTTGGAAACAATTGAACAGAAACATATCCGTTGTTAAATGTCCTGCGAGACGTAGAGAAAAACAATTATCTGTGCCCTCATCTTAAACACGTTATGGATTTTTAAAGAGAAAAATAATTAAACTATATTGAGCAGTTTTCCCGATTCTCCAGAGACCTTTGTTTCAAGATGTTGTCGTTTAATTTTAAATGACACCACCATTCCAGGTGGTTTTAATAAAACATTTGTATTGAGAACATTTCCCCTTAGTGAGTTCGTAAAAGCCAAATTAACTGTTTTTGAATTGAAAATGTGTCACACCCTAATTTTTTTTGCAAACAACTTTTCTTTTTTAAAAATTCAAAAATTTACATCGTTAATAGTTTCGGGGTTAAAAGAGCAGCCGCCCTGTCATGAATACGAGGTTAAGGTTTCCTAGTTTCCAATCGAAACGCGGAGGCGAGGTCGCTGGTCACGAGTATGTTTTATGTTATTGTTTTGGGAGGCCAAGGAACATGTACAAGAATATTTCAGGATTTCCTTGCAATTACGATTAATGTTTATGTCCAAGGCTACAGACCGCGAACATCCAAGCCTAAATATGGAGTAAGATGCTGATAGTAAAATCGGTAAACCGTCTATCGATCTTAATATAATGCGTCCAGAATTAACCGTTGCTGACACGTTTTATTTCCATCTGATGTTTTAATAATCTCCATTGAACAATATTGTGTGACGTCATTGTATTGTCAAGGTTGGTCAGCATAGTTGAGGAGACAATAGATATAGCTTGCGAAGTAAAATGACTATGTCTAGTATTCTCTTTTTCACTCATCGTGGTTTTACGTGTCATCAAAAAAAGTGACCCTACCCAAAAATACATGCACTTTTGAAATATAGAAACACATTTTTCTCCTGTGTGCATATGTTTTTTAAAATATGTTTGTCTTGCGTAATTAGTGAAACAATTTTCCCTAGCATGAAAGGTTTCTTATCTCAGCTAAGTTGGAAATAGTTTGAAGCGATCATAAATTGTAATACGAGGAAGCATTATGTCGTCAAAACATAGTGTTTCGAAATTTTTTTTTTTTCTTTCAATTTTACATGTGATCAGGAGGCTATTGTAACCTTTCAACTTCGTACAGATTGTTGCCAGAAATGCTTTGTAATGGAGTTTTCATTATGAAAGTTTGATTTCATAACTGTTGATGAACTTCATATGATTGCAACCCAGGGTGCGAGTTAAATGGTGTCGCCCAGGATGTGATAAGTTATGGCTGTCACTTGCGCGATGCGAAGTCACGAGGAGTGATTTCATTTGCTTTTCCTATCGTTACTGTGTTATGATTAATTTTCCGTTTCGTTAGAGCATAATTACCTTTCATAATCTTTGTTGTGCAAAAATAACGGTACTCAGAGCCAGATGACTCAGAGCTGTAAATAAATGCCACGTTATTGAATAAAATAAAACATGCTGAAATAGTTTTATCGTGGAATCCTACGTTTCCAAAGTTTCCGCTTCTTTTGAATTATTTATATTTTATTTTTACCAGACTTTACCAATCTTTCTTATTTTAACGCGTAAAAATAATTTTAGGTTTTTTACAAGTTAAATTCGTACGTTTAAATTGTCGCAACAGAAGCATATATCGCATAAATTATAGTTGCTTTTATAATTTTGCGCTAATTTAAAAAAAAAATTTATCTAACTATGTACATATTTTTGGTAAAACACATACGTTTCACTATTTTAAAGATTGGCATCTAAAACGAGGAAAATTCAGAGAAAATCCAATCAAAGTTTATGTTTGATACGGTGGCATGTGAAATCTACGAGAATGCATTTTTGACATATCGAAACAGTATTTACAACAGACAGACGATACCACAGTAATTACAATTTTCCCTTCTTGCTTTAAAATCTAATTTACCACAGTAGATGTAGTTCGTAAACAACCTAATTGGTTTAAACCGACGATTTGAATGCCATTTCTCTTACTTTCTCTTTTTATTTTTATTCTGGTCGTCATAACTTGTGATACATTTTTATACTCGCACAGTATCTGCCGAGCTTTAAAACTAAACTAGATGACCTGAAAAGCCTTGAATGTACATCATTCTCCACAAAGAAGCCTTGAATGTACATCATTCTCCACAAAAAAGTCTTGGATGTACATTATTCTCCACAAAGAAGCCTTAAATGTACATCATTCTCCACAAAGAAGCCTTGAATGTACATCATTCTCCGCAAAGAAGCCTTGAATGTACATCATTCTCCACAAAGAAGCCTTGAATGTACATCATTCTCCACAAAAAAGCCTTGGATGTACATTATTCTCCACAAAGAAGCCTTAAATGTACATCATTCTCCACAAAGAAGCCTTGGATGTACATCATTCTCCACAAAGAAGCCTTGGATGTACGTCATTCTCCACAGAAAAGCCTTGGATGATTTTTGCATTTGCCTTGGTTGTGCCTAGGGATTATCCTTCTCTGTGTTTCAGAACTTTTGAAATATGGCAAAAATTATAACAAAAAAAACTTAAAACAGCCCAAAAAACATGAAAGTGTTAAAAAAATTGTCAGACTCGATAGTTTATTAATGAGACGTGCAAACAAGGTTCTTTTTCCGTCCATTTTTTTAAAGATAATACTGCTTAAATCAATTAACCCACGCTTATAAAAAAGCGGTAATTAACTCTTGTTTTAGCTGGAGAATTGTTTAAATTGTCGATCGGATATTTTAATATTATTTAAGCAATTCCTGCACAATCCTAAAACTCTGTCATCGCCCTTAATAACGTGCTCTTTTTAAACGAAATTAGTCGGAAACAGTTTTTTGACTAGTTTAAAGCTAACAGATTTTCTCATGGTGAAAGTTCAAAATATTTTCTTATCACCAGGTAAACATACAAGTTTAATTTTTTTTGCTCGTATCTAAATATTGACATTGATGAATGGAGGCGCGCAGTGACGTCACAAATTCCGTTATCCAGTTTCAAAATAGAATTTGTGCGCTGTGATATGACACAGAAATTGTGTCCAGTTAGCTGAAACCTTTTTACAAACGAAAGCCGCACTGCACGGTTTTTCCATTGCTTTCTTTTCATGCGTGTACTTGTTAGAAGGAGAAAGGAAATATTTCTGAATTACTTGGGTTGTTTGTGTTACTTCTAACTTTGTGTACACGCTTGTTTGTTTGTTTGTTTATAGATATTGACACGCAGTGCATGGGATGTGAAGCGTATTACAACAAGGTTTCATACAAAAAGACAGCAAAATAAACAATTTAATTCCCTCGACAATTTTTAATAATTAGGCTATAATGATCTCTCGTTTTACAAAAAAATGTCCAACGTTTGCAAAATATGCTTGCGTAAATATCCGCGTCATTTTTTTATCATACATAAACAAGTGTTGTGAATTCAATAGCGCTTTAAATTCCTCCAAGTGATGTTAAAATTAAAAATAATTTGATAATTACTCGTCAGAGAGGTATCTCTTAAGTAGGTACCTAAAACATATTACCGTGTTGGCTTCCGTACTATAATGGCATGTCAGTTTTTAATGAAGTTCCTTTCACATAAGAGATTACCGCATGTAACAAGTCGACCGCACATCGCATACCGTGGATATGTTATTCTCCGCATTTAACAAACATGTGTTTGGAAATAATGAAACATTCCCACGCGGTGTTCAAAGAGAGATTCCTTTTTTTATTTCATGTAGTGAAATTTAAGCAAATAATAGATCCCATTGTACTTGAAAATAAACTAATAATAATTTCTCCATAGGATTCGTAAAGGCGAACTTTCGGACGCCGTGTTATTAGCCACCATTCTTCCTCGAATCCTTCTTGATTTTCTACCAGTCCAAGAAGTTATGAACAAATTGATTAGTGAATTCTTATCCAGTCAGCAACCTAGACCTGAATTAATCGCCAAGATTTTTAACAAGGTAAACCATTAGTGAAACCTCTATAATAATATTTGTACTCGTTTTTTTGTTCAAAATGGCAGCCAAATTATAATAATAGCTGTATTTTGCTCACAATGGCGGATCTACTTTGTGCTAAAGATGCACGAAGTAGCAATCCCAAATTATGTACGACGACCAAAACAGTGGAGTTTTTTGTAGACTACCAGACAGAAAACTAGATTTGATGAGCTTTGAAAAAATGGTGGTCGAAAAACAATGCAGTGGCTACACGTTTTTTTTTATCAGAATAAATCATACCCGCTGACGTTTGTCGTATTTTTTATAATTCTTGCTTTTGCATTTTGTCGTTTATAATTTTAGGCATTCGAGCCTCAAGTTGTTCATAAAACGTTGCTTTTATGTACAAAAAAGCGTGTATAGTAATGTGAAGGATTGGTTTAAAGTTAAGAACGAGTTCAAAGAACAGTGATCAGAGTTTTGTTATTTCTAAGAACATAACATTTTACAGCTTAACAAATAGTGTTTATATTTATATCTCCATGCAATAAAAAAGTGTTAACTGGAAATTCCTGCGATTCGAAACCAAACTATTATTCAATTAGGATGGGTATTTTTTGTATCAGCATTACGCTTTGTTAAATTCTAATATTTTATTAAGCCAATTTGCAGCAACTTTCCGATTGTGCTCAACCTGCTTATTTAGGTTTCTGATTTATTGTACAAAGAAGGCGAAGAGAGCTTGGTACGAGATTGGGTGTTTCTATGCATAGGAAGTTTCGTTCAAAGGTATGACTCCTACTTTGCAATTTCTCGCAATTGCTCGCACATGAAAAGTTTCCAATTTCTCGCAATTGCTCGCACATGAAAAGTTTCCAAGTTCTGGTGCTGGTAACTTTCGTTGTCAACAAAAAACGAATTTTATTAACACCGGTTTCGTGTTTCTATCTCTCGTGGAATGAAGAAAAACCCATGATCGTGCAGTGAGCGTTTCCAATAAAAACACCTGGCTTAAGGAGCTGTGTAATTGCTATACATGTATCAGACGACAATCGGTTAATGTCTGCTTCTTTCAATACCATGTGGCCTATTTATTTTTTTTTATTTTTTATTTTTTTATTATTTTTTATTTCCACACTGCAAATCTTTCACGAAATTCTCACGGGTACGTGTTTGAACAAAAAAAACTTGAAAATATAATATCACCAAATAAGGATATTATTTGAAAATAAGATTGTGTAAGCTTTCTGACATAATATCACGGTATAGTTTTCCTACAGGTACTTGTTGTTGTTTACACTGTACGTGCGGTGTTTACTTTCATACCAATCTACTTGCGCCATTCATGTTGTGTGTGTTTTGTTTTCACAGACAAGCTTGATTGTTGATTTAGAACACCACTGTCGATGGCTGTATGGAGTTTGTCATGTTTTTTCATAAGCGCGTCGACTAATCCTTGGCTTAAATCATTGTATCTTTTCTGTCAATAGCTAAGTTTTTATGTTTTTTTGTAATGACTAAATAACGAGGTTGTGGAATAAATACGCAAATGGTCCTGTGTATAACCAATGTGGCTACAAAATATTGTGCAAATATGGCGTAGTATTGTTGATTTGCCTCTGAATTGATATGTTTGTTCATGACGTCAGCAAATATCAAGAAGGTGCCAATGTAAACAGGCCTATGTGACCTGTTTGAAAAGGTCTTAACATATTATACTTTATGAGTTTTTCGATTAGTCTTTCTTTTGTTATATTGTTTGGACTTGAGAAGTCTGGAAACTCTGTGTACCATCTGTTGGTACGAGACACTATCAGAAGTTAAAAAAAAGGGAAAAAAGCAATATCACAAAATTAACAGTTTATATGTCACCTTCTAATGTCAAGATGTCTTCTAAATAAAAACATGTTTTGTCATTTCTAGCAAGCGAGACATGACAGTTTCAATAGAGCATTATCATGAAACGTGTCTTTATGACAAAGTATTTTCATCAACAATGTCATCTCGCGCAAGTGAAGCCGGATTTCTAATAAAAATAATAATACACATATCGTCCCGAAATCAGTTGATCTGATTGGACAAGCTTGATCTTTTGGGAAATACGTGGAAAAGTAGGATTGAATTCAACTTTACAATGCACGTATCAAGAAGTATTAAAAATTTAATATATTTAAACAAAAGAAAAATTAAGAATAGTTATCTCTTGAGCAAATCATCGAAACCAAAATAATACGATACTTTACGACACGTTGTATTCCGTATTGTAAATCTGTCTTTAAACTTCATGTAATACGCCGTAAGAGTATCAGCTTGTCTGCATCAAAGTGGTCATAGTCCGGGATATTCTTATGATAACCCCAGACGATTGAAAACCAGAAATAGGAACTCTAGATAGTTTTAAACACCACCTTCTACGATGGCATGTTATTTTATAAACACATTTTTGTCCTCAGTCTGTATGCTTATTAAAATTAAAGCCATATTTTTGAAAATTTTAAACTCTCCCTCCAGCCCCGTCACACCCCAGTGTTGCACCTAAAAATGTTTTCAACAAGTACTCTACTTTTCAATCTGAGCCTTGTCTTACCGAGCATTTTTCAAGTCAAGAGTTGTTTAGATGCATTTATTTGACTCTCCAATCCATATTTCGCCTTTACAATTATCTGTAGATTTCCATTCATTGTGGAAAGAAAAGGAAAGTTAGAAGAACAAGATCGAGAAATATTTTGTATTTCAGCCTTAGATTTTTATTCCAATCAGGTAAGTGTGGCCTCAGACTAAGTTTCAAACTAAACAACGCTGTCTGCGCTTAAGTGGTTGCTCTGTTGTATTAATTTTGTTTAATAATTTTAATGGAGAAAAGTTCCAGAGAATTACTCATCGTTTCATTGCATCCAATGAAAGTTGAAAGGAACTAATTAACGTGACTTCGCACGTGAAAAATGTGCTGACCTTGCATAATTGTGTGGTTAGCCAACAACCACGATCACACGCTGTTTATATAGGGTTTTTTGTAAATGAGTGTAGGAAGTATGAAGAGTGTGTTGCTATTTTAAGCATGCTATTGAGATTCCACAGCATGTATTTGTGAGCTGCTGCTTGTAATCATGTGATTGCTTATCTTGGCAATATGAGGATATGTCAACAGATGAGTAAATAACAGTGCTGACTCACAAATTTGTCAACACAGCACTTTTAAGGATTGAAATAGAGGCCAAACCCTTAGGACTCGCTCTAAGACTCGTTTCCATTACAGTTTTGTCTAAGTGCGCACACGCTGACAACAAACTCGTGAGTTTTTTTTTGCGCCAAAACGGAAAAAGCAGTCAAAAGAAACGAGTCTTTACTCTTGGCATTGTAAGTAATTGTGTAAAAGTTGCACTTGGTTCGAATTAGCGAAAGAGAAAGTAATTTAACACTGCAAGAAAGGTTTGAATACAAAGAAGAAATTCTGCGTTGCTTGCGTCTTATTATTAATTACTAGTCGATAAGGCCCGTGGAAGAATCCACTCAGGCAGAAGATTAGGTTGTTTTGTAGATTTTGCTAACGTCAGCAGTGCATACAAAAAAAATTGGCGAAATGTAGTTTATCTGTTGCCTGTAATGCGTGCAGATTGAGACGCTGATAAAAATAAGTGTTCGCAAATGCATAAGGAGATATATATATGTGGTTTAAAATTTTAAAATTTTGCTGATGTCAGTAAAGTCCTCTAAAGTACAAATAAAAAATTTCTTTAGAAATTTGCACTGTAAAATCCACTTAGGCAGGAGTACATTGGAAAAGAGAATCGTAACTTGTATTTTGATGACGTGTGCCAGGACCCGTCATACACAATATTTTGTTCCTGAAATTTGTTTACGCGTTGCTTCCAATGTGTAGAGCTTGAAACGCTGATCAAAATAATGTATAGAATCACGTACAACACCAACAATAATAATAAAGGCAGAAATGACATTTCAAATATTTACATCTTCTAAAGTGATTACGTTTGATTACGTTGAAAACCTTTAATATTTTAATAAAAAGTGTCAAAAACATCAAATTTATATCTGGAAAATCATTTATTCGGTTACATACTATCCTGTTCCCCAAAAATATACACAAAAAGTAAAAATTATATAACCGGTTAAGAACACAAAATTTTTTCTTAGTATGATGATCTGTAGTGACCTTTACCAACCATTTTAAACGTAAATGTTAAAAAAGAATAAGGAGTAAATTTTGAATGAACAAAGATATTATTTTTGGAATATATACGGTCCGTCCTCACAAAAGTTTTCACAAAATGTAAAACAGATTGGTTTTTGAGGAGCATATCCAAACCAACGAAAATCAGTTCATTTAGCATGTCCTATATTGCCATTGCCCATAAATCTTCCACATAAAGGTTATGAAACACATCAAATTATAGAAAAATCAGGCATTTCATCATACAATATAAAAAAAAAAGTTTTAGTCAGAACAATTAGTAATTTTTTCAGTATCACCAAACACAATTATTACTACAATTTTAAAATTCTTAACAAAAACGTGAATTTGTTCTTTCAGTATATATATATATTGCATGTGGTCTTTTTCCCACAAAAGTTTACATAAAATTTTAAAAAACAGCAGTTTGCAACATAAACAAAAACACGAACAACCATACCATCCTCTCATAAATTAAAATAAAGTCATAAACCCACGTAAATTGCCAATAATGTCTACAACCCCCTGTAAAAATAACCTGGTATTTTACATGTAGGCTGACAAAAGTTTAACAGGATGTCAGAAACAAAACAATAAAAAATAACTTAACACACACGCTTTAAATTCTGAAAACAAATATTCCACTTGTCATATTGCTTGGGTCACCTTGTTAAGTTTACAGGAAATGTGAAAATAATTATACTCTTAAAAAAATACATCCTACTTATCCTGCAAAAGTTCAAGTCTTTGAAAGATTTTGTAGGTAGCTAGCTAGCCAGCTTGTTACATCATAATTCGTGCTCATAAAAGAAGAAAAGTTTGGAAACTAAGGTAGCTAGCTATAGATAATTAAAAAAGAGGAATAACAACATAAGTCATAGGTTAGAGCTAGCCATGATGGGGGATGGGAAGAGTAGGATCTGGAGGCTAACATTAGCTAGCTAACAGTAGCTAAGACACCCCCAGTTAAATATACTTAAACTGGGAACATTTAGCTAAAACTAAAGCTAGCTATTTATGCTTAGTAAAACACATATAAAGAGAAACAATAGTAATGTAAAAATAATAACATTACAGTGAGCAGTAAGTTCAACAAACCAAAGTTTTCCGTTTGTTAGTCAGCTAACAGCTTTATGTAGCATTTTGAATTTTAGGACAAACACATTAGTTACGCGCCAGGGGATACATTAATTATGCAACAAAAACATAAACAAATATGGTGGCTAGGTTGTTTTTTTAAAAAAGCGGTACAATATAAAACTTCAAGAATTTGAGGCTTTTCTTGGAAAATGCGAGTCTGCTTGCTCCAGTGACATAAAAACTAAATGTCTGAAAACATCAAAGTTCTTACTATTATTGATTTTAAATCCACTCCAAACTCTAGTCTTTATTTTCTACTTCTAACCTTACTACTTTACTTCTAGGTCTAGCTACCACTTCTTACTTCACTTCTTGGACTTTTCTTTCTCTGAATTACTTTTTGCACTTTTTTCAAGACGAAGGGACCGTTCTTTTGCGGTGTCGAGGGACACCATTTTTGTAAAGAAAGCCGTTAAATTTATTTCAGCAAATCAAGTTGCTCCATTTTGATCACGTGATGTAAACAAAGTAAACCCGCTAGCAAACTGGATATAACTTTTTCGGAGACTTCAAAGGAAATTTCGGCTACATCAAAGGAAAATGAACACATCCACCTTGCCTGTTACAGACACACGGAACTGGCGTATTATTATAAGAGACTAGTCGATAAGGCCCGTGGAAAAATCCACTTAGGCAAAAGCCCAATGAAAAAATAGGTTACTTTAGATGTTTTGCTGACGTCAGCAGTGCATATACAAAAAAAAATGTTCTTAAAATCTTACACCAAATATCAAATGTCAAATCGCATTAAATCCTCCACACAAATCTTACACAAAATAAAAAAGAACAGCATGCAAGGTGCAAAATCTAGTTGATAAAAAGTTACAACAACGACACTCACAACATCAACACTCACAACACCCCCCAAACCGACAGTAAGAACACCGACAGTCACAACACGGATAATAACTCATCTCAAATATGTACATCTTATAAGTGATTATGTTGAAAACCCTCAGTATTTTATTCTGAAATGTCAAAAAGGAGGCCTGCAAGAGTTAGCACAAATCAACAAAAATAAGTTCTTTACACATTTTAGATATTGTCTTTCCCTTAAAAGCTTATACAAAAATATGAAAAAGCCATAGTTTGGAAAACATCAAATTTAAATCTAGAAAAATCAGTCACTTCGGTTGCATACCATCCTCTCCCGCAAAGTTACACAAAATGTAAAAATCAACCAGTTAAGAACACAAAAATTTTATTTCTTAGTATAATGAACCATACTGCCCTTTACCAACAATTTTAAACCTATATAAATGTCAAAAAATCAATAAGCAAAGAATAAACTTGAATCAACAAACATTGTACATGTATACGGTTCATAAACAAAGGTTTACATACAATGTAAAACAGATCGGTTTTTGAGAAACACATCGAAATCAACAAAAATAAGTTCATTCAGCATGTCGTATATTGCCATTAATCATTAATCTTCCACAAAAAGGTTATGAAACACATCAAAATTTAAAAAAATCAGTGATTTCAGTGCATACAGTCCACGCGTTTAGATTACAAAATATAAAAAACAAAAACAGTTTCAGTCAGAACATTAAGTAATTTTTTTATCATCAGCAAACATTTATCCCTACAAAATTTTGTAAAATTCTCAAGAAAAACAAAAACGTGAAACCATGGAATTTTCTTCCAGCAAAAATTACATCACATACAGTTAGTTCTCCCAAACAATAATTGATAATACGAAATATAAAGACATGGTTGTTTATATAGTCTGAAGATGTACTTAGTGTACGAAAAGCTTATCAAATAAATACTTTTTAACTTTCAAACTCGTTTTATTTTTTTCTTAATTAGTAAACGATGGCTGTTATTTTTACCGATAAAGACATCAGCTTTACAACAGCTTACAGTGAAGTCTGATTCTACAAAGATTTGTTCTTTCAGTATATATATATATTGCATGTGGTCTATTTCCACAAAAGTTTACACAAAATTTCAAAAAAACAGCATTTTGCAACACGAACAATATAAACTGACAACCATACCATCCTCTCATAAATTTTTTTAACACAAAGTCATAAACCCACGTATATATAAATTTCCAATCAAATGTCAAAAACCCCTGTAAAAAAACCTGGCATTTTACATGTAGGCTGACAAAAGTTTAACAGGATGACGAAACAAAACAATAAAAAATAACTTAACACACACACTTTAAATTCTATAAAATTCGTTCCACTTGTCATATTGTGGTCCCCTTGCAAAGTTTACAGGAAATGTGAAAAAATTATTCTCTATGGGCATAAAAATGTGTCACAGTATCCTAAAAGTTCAAGAAAGATTTTGTAGCTAGCTTGTTACATGATATATAATTCGTGTTCAAAAAAGAAGAGAAGTTTGACTTCTAAGGTAGCTATAAATACCTAAAAAAAGAGGAATAACAACAAAACTCATAGATTAGAGCTAGCTATGGGATGGAGCCTTGAAGCTAACATTAGCTAGCTAGCTAACAAAACAGTATATATATACCTAAGACACCCAGTTAAATATACTTAAGCTGGGGAGACTTATAGCTACGTCTATATCTAGCTATTTATGCTTAGTTTAGTACAACACATATAAAGGAAAACAATAGCAATGTAAAAATTATGACATTTGCAGTTAGTTCAACAAACCAAAACTTTCCATTTCGCTGGCACATTTGTTTGGTAGCCAGCTAACAGCTTTATGCAGCATTTTGAATTTTAGCACATTAATTATGCAAACAATTGCTGGCTTTTTTATAAAAAACGCGGTAAAATATAAAAATTAAAGAATTTGAAGCTCCAATGGATTTTTTTTGAGAATGCGATTATTTTTTGCTACATATAAAAACGGAACGTCTAAAAATATAAAAGTTCTTACTTTTTCTCAATTCCAATTCACTTGAAACTCTAGCATTCATTTTGTACTTCTAACTTTACTTTACTACTTCCTAGCTCCACTCTTCACTTCCGAAGTAACTTCTTGTCTTGTGGCTTTCAACTTTATTTTTCTACTTCTACTTCTTTACTTAGAGTTTTCTTTCTCTGAATCACTTTTTTCAAGACGAAGGGACCTTTCTTTTGTGTTTTTTCCGTGTCGAGGGACACCATTTTTGGAAAGTTAGCCGTTAAATTTATTTCAGCAAATCAAATTGAGTCGTTTTCATCACGTGATGTAAACAAAGTAAACTCGCTAGCAAAATGGACATACTTTTTCGGCAACATCAAAGATTTTTTCGGCGACATCAAAGAAAAATAAGCATATCAACTTTGCCTGTTACAGACACACGGAACTGGCGTATTATTATATTAGATTCCTAAGTTTTGAACCTGAATATTAGTTATTTTTCCATTGTAACTTCCTTTTGTTTGCCTCATATAAGAGTTACAGATAGAAAATTTCAATATTTTTATAGAGCCAACATAACATCATAATTTATGCAGAATAATTATATGTTAAAATTATGAATATCTTATAGCTTACTTAAATTTTTTTATCTTATCCTGTTTTTTGTATGTTGAGAATTAGTATTAAAAAAAAAGTATTAATTAGTAAACCCAGTTTGACGTAATCTCCCGGATGGCAAAAAACATGTTCTTTTTTTCAGCCTTTCAACAGGTAAGAGGCAAGAAACTAGCTGCGTGGACCATTCTCATCCCCAGGATTTGTTGCCTGATGGGAAAGTCGCTAGCGCCCGGCCTCGATGTCAAAAAGGCAAGAATCCCTGGGGACGAGGTTGTGAGTGGACTCATTAACAGAGTAGATAATCTTCCAAAACGAGTTTTAATATAAGATGAACACTTTTCGCCAGATGTTTTGATCAACGCTATTAGAAAGCCTGTGGAAATTTTTCACCGAGTCCTGCGTTTGAGCATAGGTCCTGCCCAAATTTCGGTGCGCTTTCTTCTTTTACGTTGAAGATTCTCCAATTTATTGGTACCATGCAGGAATTTGCGGGCTTTTTTCGCTCTACGCGCTATTTTCTGTAAGCCTGAACCTCTGCGCGTTTGCGTGAATTTCAACCTTGATCACAGCGCACTGTAAAGTTCTTTTATATCAAGTATAAAACGCGTACTTGTCGTTCTTTCTTCTGTTTTTATTTTTTCCAGAACTTTCTTTTTAATTGTTTTGCGTGTCACGTACACGTTTCATCCTCCCCATGGGCGCCTGAGACAGTTGTGTGAATTCAAGTGCTTGACCGAGCATTTAAAGCTCCCATTTGAGCTACGAAAGTCGTGTAAGCACAGCAATCGCTCAACTAGACAACCGCCTGAGATATCAATCCTATTCTCATGCTGAACGCTAAGCAGAAAGGATAGATTCACATTTTTATAGTCTATGGCATCGCTCGGCCGGAAATTTTACTGGCTTTCTGAATCAAACACGCTTTCCGAGTCAAACTGTAAACAATAAAAACTCTGTCTATGTGGGCATTGCTATACATTTTCTACCCTTTTGCAGACTTTTTCATGGGGGGAGTAGCAAAACAAGTTATTGCTCATCTTCAGTACCTGTTACACTAATATTTTGCAAACAAATCAAAACAATTAAAAAGAATGTTTTCGTAATTAGTACAATACTGAGGGTCGATTTTCGATTACTTTTTTCTAAGTGGGAGGTAAGCTTTACGAACGAAAAGAGCTTTTTCAAAAATTTAAAAAGGCACTTTTGTTGTCTACAACATAATTTCAACATCATTTATCACTTCCCTTTACGTTAAGGAGTTTCATACTGAAGCCGAAGTGGACTGGGTTCGATATTTTTATCTACTCGTAGATTTTGTAATTTAAGTAATATTTGTCACATCACAAAAGTCATCGATGGTTGTTTGCTTACGTTAATTTTTTTTTCATAGAATTTGGAAGCCGCTCAAAAACAACAATTCTCGCAAACATTTCGTGCGAGAGCAGACCATCCCTCGTCGCCGTATGAAAAGTTAATCGCTTGTTGTATGCAATCGAAAATATGAAAGATACTTCTGTAGATGTCTACCATCTTGAGACGTAGATCTTGTTTTTCTAATCACTATGGCAATAAAAAACAAGATGTTTTTAAAATTAACCATGACCTAACTGGCATAATTCATGCATAATTTATGCATAATCCATGCATAGTTGGACAAAAGTTCAATATCTTATATAGTAATTTTTATTCCTTAGTTTTACTGGTTTGTGAAAATGTTTGAGCTCTTTTTTTTTACGTTGGTAAATGTATTATAAGACAGGTTGTTTTGAATGAATCTTCTTTCCTGTCCAAATACTATCTGTCCGAAATCTGTCTGTCCGAGA
>JASGCC010000627.1:0-68329 GCA_030067915.1 Hydractinia echinata
TAACATATTTTTCTTTTATAATGCCAGAAAATTATATTTCTCAAAGGTTCCTAAATCAATGTAAAATCTTCTTGCATTTGGGGACATTGCGTGAGTAAACCGCTTCCAATAATTTCTTACAGCAACAATACTTTTTTGTCCTGACAGTATATATTAAAACATTTTTTCACACAACAGAAAATACATATATGCGAAACCTGATGAAAATCTTCCTGTGATTCTTCATTCATAACCTATTAGCATAAATTAATAGATTAAGTTTCATTTATTGTAAATTCAAACTATTCTAAACCATTCATGAATTACACCAACCTTATTACAACCTCTATCATTGGTTAAGGCAGATGATTCATTGTTGATTATGTAACCTGAATCATCAACTACTTCCGTCTCATCGCAATCAGTAACCTACACAAAAAGTAAATGTTACGATTAAAATATATTTACTCTACTATTTAATCATTTACTGTGACTATTAAAGCCATGTCAACAAGAACTGTGATCCATCTGCACAGTTCATTCATAACCTATTAGACTTAATTAATCCATAAATAGATTAAGTTTCACTTATTGTAAATGCAAACTATTCTAAACCATTCATGAATTACACTAACCTCAATAAAATGTCTATTATTGATTAAGGCAGATGGTTCATTGTTGATAATGTAATCTGAGTCACCAACTACTTCCGTCTCATTGCAATCTGTAACCTATACAGAAAGTAAATGTCATAACCCCAACTTATGTACTATATTACGCTTAAATTACACACAGTTTTCACACACAAGAACTGTAATCCATCTGCACAAATTCTCTCAACATTTTTAAGACTTGGTCTTAGACACTTCAGAACTGCATTTTTAATTTATCTTGGAAACAATTCTATGCCTGTATATATATCAAAACTCAACTCTTGTAAATTGCATTTCAGTGTAAAAAAGCACTACTGCTTCACAGCCCCCTTGCGGAAAACTCATGTACCACCATTATTCAATTCTCAACATTATTTGTCTTTGTATATTTTGAACCTTTTTCCCAAAGCCTCCGTGTGGAAGTTTGGGCACAAAGTTATCACAACACATTAATTACATCAAGAGTATTCGAGTCTGGATGATATGAACAAGATATATACTGACTTAAAAACTATCCATTTTTTTAACTTTTTTAACCAAAAAATCAAGATCAGCAGATTAAAATTTTTCACAGTTACATATTAGCATTTTACTAAATGTGACTGAATATTAGATTTTTCAAAGCATGAAGACACACCAATTGCTCTGTTTTCTTAGCTGGTTCATTAATGGTACTTAGCGGAAATAGATCATCCTACAAAGAAAAAACAAACATTTTTAACAACTTTATAAATAATCCCAAGGGTAAAAATATCATTTGTCAGGATTTCCTTAAAGGTTTTGATTAATGCGTTATATTCAATATTTTAGGTGTGCGATACAAATCTATCTGTTCAAAGGGAATATGGAGTTATACAAATGATTTATGGAAAAATTATGTTAAAATTAATCTTTTAAAACTATATTGAATTAATGCTTCAAAAATATTATGTTGTATTTCCCCTATTTAACACCCTCACCCTTAGCTGTCCCACTAAGTTTAAAAAAAATTATACCTCCCTTTAACAAGCAGCTGGGCAGGTATAACATTCAATAAATTTGAAAATAAGCAACCAGGTTGTTATTCTTCATGCTATCCTTCTATTATTTCAAAAAACATAGGCCTTATAGTATGTCGTGACCAGCATTTTTTTGGTTTGATTGAACAATTGAATACTTCATCTCAAGTAACATCTAGATAATTTTTGTAATCTTGATATGTTAAAAAGATAATATTTATAAACAAAATTAAAACAAAGTGCAGACAAACCAATTTTATTCACAAAGGATTAAATTTTAAAGTAAACAAGAACACTTTCTACTTTGAGTACCCCACACATTGCTGTAAAAAAATGTAAATATGAACAAACTTTTTTTGTTATAAACTGTAAGTAAAAATATGGAATCACTTACTTTGAAAAAAGGTTTTTGGCGTGTCTTTCTAAAAAACAATAAATAAACAAAAATTTACAAGTTAAGAATATGGTAATCCCTTTTGACACACATTAAGTCTATCGAAAAATCTCAAATCACAAAACAATTTTTCTTTCTCTACAGGATGATATATTATATTTACTATAAGGAATTCCAAAAAAAAAAAAACTGAACTTTTTTTCACCTGAAGCACATGGCCACTTCATTTTAAAAATATCATATTTTTTATTTCAAGCTTCTAAAAAATTATTGTTTTTCTGTTTTAAAAGTTCAGAGTCGATCTTAAAAAGACAAAAACTAGCAGTTTAAGCATATTATCTAGCATAAAATGCTAATTTTTCATGATTACTGCACAAAATGTGTGTACTTCTCAAGTGTCAAGCAAACAAAACACAAAACACGTGATAAAAATAAACAAGCGATAAAAAGGTAAAGTTTCCCTTCCTTAAAAAAAACAGAAAACAACAACAATTTTCCTGCTTTAAAAAGCCTTTCCTAATCTGTCAAGGTACAAAGATGCACATTATACACTTTTAGTATATTTATTTTTATTGTTTTTAAATTCTAATAATTCAGATAAGTAAAAAATCTATTCACTTGAAGCAAGGTTAAATAACTTAGCTTCATTTTAAATAATAATTTTTCACTTACATTTCTCCTCCACCAAATATTTTTATCATTATAATTATATCTCAGCTCTTGACCTTTCGGAATGTCATGCAACGCAAACAGACAAAGATGTGGTTTATCATCTATTGCTAGTTGTTTTATGTTAGCATTGCAGTATCTTTGAGGAGAATCATTGATAAACTTGCAAATTTGACGACTTAAAGTCGCATCAATACTGTAGAGAGAAAGTATTTATCCACATAGTAAGCAAGGTACAAAATTACTTTATAAACATACACATTCGTGTGCGTTATTTTATGCAACAGACTAGAAATATTATTTGAACATTAATTTTATGTGACAAAAATTATAATTTATATACACATTTTATTTTTGATAAAAGCCAGTTAAATAAATGTGTAAACATGAGTTTTTTTAGAGCACACAAAAATCAGTAATAAGGTTATCTTGCTGATAAAACCAAATTATCATATTGACAACTCTGTGATAGGAAAATATACTTTGCAGAACCAGTCTATTACTATTACTATTTTAAAGTCTGCATTTTTTCCCATAGAAAATTTACCAAGGCATATAAAATATAATCATTAAATTTCAAATTGTGAAGCTCTACAGCTTTATTAGAACAATTTTTACTACTGATTTGCTATATTAGTTAGTGATCAAATTTACAAAAGAGTAGATTACAGTATTTTTCTACAGTAAAAATGTTAAAGTTTCTTCAGTAGAAACACTTTTCATGCAACGTAAATATCATAATAGTAGCATCAAAACGTTTTAATTTTACTTTAAAAAATATAAATTTGGACGCAAAATCTTTGTTATTGAAAATAATATTTTTCATAATTGCAATAATAATCATCGTACCTTTAACCTATTTAATTTTAGTATATTTAATTTTGTGTTGCAAAATTTTTATGATTTAATTTTGCAAATGGAAAAAACAAAAAAAAGAAACAGATACTTTAGTCACAGAAAAGAGCTTGTTTTCCCTCAAAAACGAAATAAAAAATGACCAAAAAACATCAAAATAGCTTTAGTATGCTTAAATCAGTCAAAATTGTTTCCTACTTTCAACGTGATTATCAGCAGGGTTTTCGAATTTCACAATATTCACGCTTAAATGTTTTTGCCTGCATTCTTTGATCTAGAAATAACTCAACAGTATTTAACTTCTTGATTCTTTTTGAAAAATTGCGTAATCAAATACGTAAACATATGTAAGCAAAAATCTGATTAGGCTCGCTCTAATAAAATAAAACATTTAAATACAAACCATTGATCTTTTTTATGCAAATAAAAAATGAAGTTTCCAATTTTCTCTTGAGCATAATTTAATTCACGGCGTTCTGCATCAATGTTGCTGATAAGGTCCCCTGTAAAAACAAAACAGTCAGCTTGCAAATATTACAACTGTATAACAACAGCAATTGAGGTTATATTGAGGTAAAATACAAATTAATTGATTTTCAAATGCTGGCAGCTTAAAAATGCAAAAAAAAAAAATTAAACCAGACTACGTATTATATATACCTGCATATTCGCATAAAAACTCTCCCTTCTTTACGCATCTGGTCACAAATACACCATAACCTAAATAATATCATATGTCTAAATTTATAAACACAGTTAGTAGCAATATGCTATTTTAAACGAGTAAAGATTTCTTTGTTGTTTGTTGGCTGCTTATTATAAATAAAATTCTTATTTTATTTAGGTATGTTTTCAATAAAGCACAAACGTTACATCACTTTGCAAAAGTAGATCAAATATTTTTTCTTTTCACACAAAATGTGAAAATATAAATATAGGACGAAAACAATTACCAGGTTAAGGAAAAAATATATACTGCCACAAAAAAGGTTAAGACAATTTTTTTCAGACCTTTTCTGCATTTTTTCTAAAAAGTTGTATTCTCAACATACAATATACATAGACCGTTCTATTATATTAACAAAATGTGGTATTGTCAATTGTCTTTGAAGCATGGCCCAAATAAATTTATTTCCTCAAATAATTATTATCCTGTATTCATTTCCTTAAATAATTATTTTTTACATTATAAATTGAATTTGAGTGAGATATATTTCACATATATATATTTTGATTCGTCAAATAAAATAAATATGTTTTCACGCTCATTCATGCTTATTTATGAACAAAATAACATAAAATGTAAAAAAAAATATCTTAAACCTATTGCTTCATTTATCCATAACTTTTCTAAATGTGGTGGGTCTTTCCTATCTCTACAATACTTCTGGGCTATAGCATCATCATTATGGCATTGACCTCCTCTGCGACTTTTCTTCATGCTGTAACAAAAAAACACTCTAACTTGGTAATGAACAGTACATGTACTACAGGTACTATTTAGAAAATCTGCACTGATGGTGCATCGTACAATGGCTGCTGGCATTTTCTACAGAAATTTTTAATAAATCCATGACCACACAAAAAAACAAAAAAAAAAACAATCTAAAAAAATGTTACTGCATATTGAATGCAAAAGTTAAATTAAACTAAAATATTAATTACAAGCATACCTTTGACCTCACATATATAGGACCTCACATAGATAATATATATGTAAAGTATAATAAATTAAGAAAGTCTGATTAAACATGAAATTAGCAATGAAATTCAGGAGTTTTATTATTTTGTACTAAAAGAACTATTGAAACTAGTGCAACAAGAACATCACTTAATCCTTCTACAAATTAAATGGCAAACTAAATAAAATGTCACCAACAGGGAGATAGTTTAAGTAAACTATTTTGAAAATTCTTTCATTGTCACTTGGCGTTTGTAATAGAAGTACTTAGATCGAGCTTGTTAGTTTTAAAACTTAAACTTAAAAACAAAAACAAAATTGGTTCTGGCTACAAATTTTTTTAAACAATTTCATGGTAAGTTTTTTGCTATACTTGCCATACCCAAGGTTATTATTAAGCATACAGACATAAGTGACTACCAACGCACAACAATGGTAAATATATATAAAAAAGACATATAAATTTAACAAAATCATTGTTTGACCAACAAAAAAATAGGCAAGTCTCTGTGACCATCTTTTTGAAAAGTCTAATCAACATTACGTCATCTGAACTTTTTAAAGCGGAATTTCCCACAAATCAATTGTTGCGATTTTGCAAGATTGTATATAGCTATTTACACAGTTAGATTTTAGCAAAAAGTTTTTAACATGAATTAAAAATGTTCAAAATTTAAACAAAATAAGAAAAGCTCAGGCTCAAGCTAATTTTTTACTATCTTTTCTTTGCCTGCATAGGCATCACCATATATCTAGCTAGTGGTTAATACTATAAGGACTTCTTAAAAGACAAGGCAGGAAGGTAATATTGTCAAATAGAAAAACATTCAATATATCTCTATTTGTAACAACTGTATATATACCACCATAGCGAGCATTACTAGTGAATTTCCTATCATTTCCGAAAAAAAAAGTTTTCTTTATGTCACATTTATCAAAGTCAACAGCATTTTTAGTGTCTTCATTCGTTTCATTCTTAATAGATGTTAAAATGTTTCTCATATTGTAACAGACGAGAGAGGAATATAAATTATATATGTTTTTCTTCTCTTGTCTTTGAGCTTGCATATTGTCATGTTTAATTTCATTTGATTAAGATTTATTCTCTCATTTTTGTAAGTATCAGAATGTACTTTTGATCCAATTATTACTAAGCAGAACATTAAAAGAGAGAAACAACAACACCACAACAAACGTATTGTTGTTTCTCTGTCAATAAATGTTCCTTGTAATCCAAAACAACAATAAACTCTCTAGCGGGTAAATTAGTATCGCTAATGTAAAAAATACAGTAATTCTTTTTAAAGGAAAAGATCTTCTCCAAAATTTTCTTGTTCTCCTCTCAGAAACTCTAAAACCAATATGGCCACACAAGCTGCAGACCACGCTACAATCGAGGGGCAGAAGCAAAAATATACAGACCCCGAAATTACAATCGGTATTAAAACTGCAAGTAAAGGTTGCGGCGCGGGAGAGGTCCCTGAAATTTTTTATAGCAATTTAGAAGTTCCTACGCAACCTCTTCCCAGGGCTCTTTCTATATAAAATGGGGGAGTCAAGATGAACAGCAGTCCTATTTCGTACAAGTTACTAAAAGTCGTAAATTTATTAAAAACGCATTCGTTTCTCAGCAGCGGCGTCCACGTTGCAAAAAGCTATTTATAGAAAACAATACAAAGACAATTCCTAGGTTTTTTCTATATAATTGCTTCTTTCTCCCTTCCATGTTTTTGGTCTAAGAATTTAAGTATTTAATGTTTTAACTGTTTACTCTAGGCGCTGATTTAAACTGAACTTGAATTGAATTATTCAGTCACAAAGCGCTTTAAAAAGTCTAAAGAGTAAGCATTCTAAGTACCCAAAGTTATTTGCGATTAAACATTTTTTCTTTAGGGGCGAATCTCCACGGGACGATTTTTACGACGATCGACCAATCAAATTCAAAAATTTATGAATTTTTGAATTTGATTGGTCGCGATTTTTGTCATGACGAAAAGCTAAATAGGTTCATCCTTTTTTTTACAAAAATCGTAGCGAATATCGTCCAGTGGAGACTCGGCTTAATAATAATAGCCGTATTTCGTCTGTCTGTCCACGAGAAAAACGACGTGAAATGAGCACTTGAAATAGCGTGTAATTTAAGGACGGGCAACCTCGTGAATATTTGCACATGGTTTCACAAGAGCTATTTATCATATTAACAACAACAGCAAGATTGGAGAACAGTGAACACATTAATTGCAATTGAGTTTCTCCAGATTTGATACAAAAAACATTAAGTTACCACATAAGAGATAAACATTGTTTCTGTTTGATTACTTTGTTATGTTTCACTAGGTAACGCCAACAACATTAAACTATCCTGTATGTGTTGACTGTTAACAGTTATCAATCAATACAGTAAAACTTCATTTGTTCGCTAAACTAAGTTAAATTACAAAGCAAACAAAGGGTATAAGAAAAAGGAGTTTTAAAACAAGATTTTAAGTTCTTTACAATATTTCTTAAATAACATTTCTATACTAAAAGTATCTAGTACTGTCGTCATCGCAATGTTTAAGTAATCTAAAATTTAAAAGACATGGTTTTATTGTAATATTTCTTTAGCAAAAAGAAATAAAAAAGCATGTTGGAAAGTTTGTTGGAAAAATTCGTTTGGTAGCTTTATTATAAAAGATAAATTAGAAGAAAATTAGTTCTTCACTAGGAAAAGTTAAAGTAATATCGTTACAAACCTGAGTTTCATTTCTTCTTTTCCCCTCTTTCAAACCACAGATTGTTTTTCTGTACAATTAACTCAAAGAGCCATCATAAAATATAAGAAACTTTATTATTATTCTTTTATTCCCTCTGCTAATATGACAAACCTACAGCGGCAGTGTTTATTGTTTCTGTTTTATTCCTCTTCTCTCATTTAAGAGAAGAAATTTTGAACGTCGTGATCGATTTCCAATTTTAATTTGCCACATTTTTCGCCGAAAAGTCACTTCAGACCCAATACGCAATCTTCTGTGAAATACGCCGGTGTGTAAAATATTTTTTAAGGTATGTATATATGTATCCATTTTACGTTATTATCACTGTGTAGCAGAAATGTGTAGATGTAAAAAATGATTTTGGGAATCCTCAAGTCCAATGTAAGTGAACTTTTTATTATTATATATAATTCCACTTAAAGTATATATAATTCCACTTCAAGTTTGTATATATATATATCCACTTTAAGTTATTATCGCTCCAGCAGAAAATGTGTAGATGTAAAAAAATGATTTTCGTTATTCTTAAGTCCAATGTAAGTGAACTTTTTATTATTATATATAATTCCACTTAAAGTATATATAATTCCACTTCAAGTTTGTATATATATATATCCACTTTAAGTTATTATCGCTCCAGCAGAAAATGTGTAGATGCAAAAAAATGATTTTCGTTATTCTTAAGTCCAATGTAAGTGAACTTTTTCTTATTATACATAATTCCACTTAAAGTATATATAATTCCACTTCAAGTATGTATATATATATCCACTTCAAGTTATTATCACTGGAGCAGAAAATGTGTAGATGTAAAAAATGATTTTCGTTATTCTTAAGTCCAATTTAAGTAAACTTTTTATTATTATATATAATTCCACTTAAAGTATATATAATTCCACTTCAAGTATTTATATATATATATATATATATCCATTTTAAGTTATTCTCACTGTAGCAGAAGATGTGTAGGCGTGAAGAGTGATTTTCGTTATTTTTAATATTACCTGATAATCCCACTTTAAATAATTACTACTCATAGTTACCACTAATGCGCCCCAAATTGCAAATAGACAGAAATAAAGAGGATTAAAATTTTAAATGGAAATGGTTGATGTTTTATGAGATTGCATGATGACAGAAAATGTACAACGGGCGAGCGGAGGATTGTTGATAAGCTTATTGCACACGGAAGCAGAAAATCCGATAAAAAATAAAAAATAAAAAAATGGCATAACTTATATTTTTTGCCGTTTTGATTTATGTAAACCTTGTGTAGTGTAAACCTGAAATTAACATATTTCTCTTGTAAAGATAAACTATCCTTTAATGCTCGCGTAAGTTTCAATGTGCTGGCTGTGATAGCAGTTATATTGGTGAGACATCTGACCACATTAGAACCAGAATAGAGAAATATATAAAAAGGAACACTTATTCACATATTTTTAAGCATCTTAACTCAACAAGTATTTATCAGCTTTTTTCTAGCTTTTTGTATGTATTGTTTCAAAAAATAGATATCTCCATAAACAAAAGTAATTTAAAAATAAAAAAAACCCTTTATACTCAATGGAAAAGCCTGATCTCAATTCTCAATTTGCTCATTTGGCAGCTAGTTTGTGTATTGTATTTTATTTATTGTGAAGGTGAAATTAATTTTTTCTTGAAATTATTTACTTATTTCGTTATTTCAGGATCTTTCAGAAAATACTATAAGCCTTTGGATCAAAGCCAGGATGCGTTCTGAATTTAATTTCATAAACAGGTTAACAGGTTTAGCAATAACGTGGTCGGAGCAATCACAAATATTTTTTTGAAGATAACTTCACGCTTTTTACATTAAATTTTTGCTGTAATTTAAACACAACGAAAAAAAGAGACAAAAAAATGTTTGTTATATGAGATCCATTTTGGGTGATCGAGCAAAAGTCTCGCGCAAAGTAGAGAGTGTGAAAAAAAGTTTCCCATACAAAACACAAACAACAGCACTATATACCTGCGGTCATTAAATGTGCTTCCCTTCGGCGGGGCGCAATCATCATAACAAAAAATGCATAGATGGAAAGAATCATTTTAGTTATCCTTAAGTCCACTTAAAGTAAATATAATTCCACTTTAAGTATATATGATGTTTTAAAAGCGACTTCTTTAAAAACAACTGTCTGTTCGGTACAAATATAACCATAAGCAACAAAAACATTAATTGTCGCGAAAATAGAAAAAGGCATGCTTTTAAAACAGAAAAAATAGAACTCTGAAAAAAGAAAACTACAATAACTTTATTTTTTTCTTTAACCAAAAACATGAGTGTTTTTATTATTTTCCCTTTTTACATATCGTTACAAAAGTTAGTTGAATAAAACTAAGCAAGCAACCTCATATCTACATATTGGCTTAAAAGTAAGCAACTTAAAATCTGACCAAAATCCAAAGGGCTGCTTATATGAAAAAAAATCATTTTGTGTTTATATGAAACATTTTTGTCCCGAGACAATTCTTCTTGAGTTTAGGGGGAATCCAGAAAGGAAAAATACAAATAAGAAGAGAGAAAATTTCGGAAACTGTTGGTTTTGATTGCTTTTTTTTTTGAACATACACAATGCGGAATTAAAATGTGCGAATAGGACCCCAAAAATTGTGGAATCTACAGAATTTAAAATTGTGCATCACATATATTTATTATTTGGTCCCATTTTATAGTTTTCCAAATTGAAGAAATACTGTTATTTTAACTTGCACAACAAAAACTGATATTTCCAGTAGCAGCAAGAGTAGTACAATATGATTTTAGGTGCTTTTTTTATAGAGGCAGTCTGGCTCCACAAACGGGCTGCCTCACTTGCTGAGCTGGCTTTTAACATAACTTGTACTTATATGGAAAAAAACTAATTCAGTTACGCCGGCTGACTCTGATCAATGAAAACAATAAATAATGTAGAATAATAGAAATACTTTAAACAACAAAAGAATTTATTAATTAAGCATAATAAACCATCTCGCCTAGGCAGGCTACCTTTGTTACTGTTTATTCGAGAAAATGTTCATTTCGCTTACCGGGATTCCGCCTCTGCGAAACGAAATCTCGCCTACCGAGCCAGCCCGTTTGACAATGTGAAATCTTGGTAAACAGGCCAGCCCACTAACCGGACTTATATAAAGAGCCTCTTACTATATTAAATATTTTAAAGAGACATATACATTAAATGGATTAACGAAGTACAATTTAAATGTTTTATATCCACCCTCTATGGTTAATGTTGCAACGTTAGAAGTCGTCTCTTTTGTTAGTCAAAACATCTAAAATGTTTTGTTCGTTATCTTTTTTCCATGATCCACCTATTATTTTCATTATTAATCTAATCACCAACATCCACTGTGAGTAATCCCTTTGATCCGAGTTTCTCTTCTTGTATAATCCTTCGGTAAACTCACAGCCTTAAAAAAGAAATTGGTATCCTCGAAGAAATCTAATGACGGAATTATTTATATCTAATTCGGTTGTTTTCACAATTCCTACACTTTTGAAATCGTTTTGTACTGTTTCCTTAGCCTCAATGAACGTGATGTACTTAAAAAAAAAAAAATTCAGGGAATGGGTTGCGGTTTTAAGGTATAGTTAAATTCAATTTAACTTCAACGTTATTAAGGTTTGTTGTTTGTTGCTGAAATGTTTTTGTTAACGATAAGAAAAAATGGTTGATCAATGATGGTGGAATATCGTAGTATCAGCCGCTGATTCACGTTTCCAACTTTTGTTTTCCTTTTTATTCCACCTCTTTAGGTAAACCGAAAAAGTAAAAATAGAGTTAACGCATTTGTCCGGAACAACATAAAATCCGGGTTTATAAAGCCGTTTTCTTGAAATGATCTCTTATTTATGGATGTTTGATCGTAATCCAAATTTTTTGCTAAAAAAAAATCGAAATACAAACAAATTTTTGAGCATTCACGTCTAGTTTGTTATTGCGTGCAATTTTTTACAGGAAATACGCGCAAAAATCTTTGCACAAAAATTACTACAAGCAAATATATAACCATACAGCTTACATGAAAGAAATGCATCTATGTTTTGTTCGAAACCGAGAATATCACTATTTTTTCTTGAGAAAATTGAAACTTGCGCGAATTTAATACGCGCGAAACATGTTCCTATTGCTATTACATGAATAAGAGAATAGGAGTTACTACATCGAAATGCAGATAAAACTAGTCTTTTAAGACGAAAAGTTTAATGAAAAAAAAGGAGGTCTTCCTCTAAAGAATAAGAAGCCGCTAGAGAACTTCTCCATTCTCCCCTTTACAGGGATAATCGGAAAGCTAATGGATTTCGACTGTACGAAACAAACACCTATAAATGTGGAAACATGAGGATTGGTGAAATTCACTCATGCTTGGGATCTGGTGCGGGCCCTTGGAATACACAAGAAAAAAACTTTATTAACTGCGCCAAAATTAGACACGCAAAATTTAATACAAACAAGCTTTATGACATAAAATATTTAGATTCAGAAAAAATTTGAATAAAAGTGGATATATATATATATGGTAGAAAAAAATGGACTTATAATGGATCTCAACCAAACAATTTTAAATTTTGCTCTCATCCGAAAAAGGTCTCTCTGAAACTAGTTCCTATCGGTACAAATTACTTCGGACCTAAACAGATAATGAAATTTGGCAGTTTTGCATCAATTTAAAAAAATGGGCATGTTTGCATGTATATATTCAAGATTTTTTAATCCCAAGGATAGGCTGTTTCACATATTTGATAAAAAAGTGTTAAAACAACTGTATAACTACGTCATGCAACCAATATAAAAAGGAAGTTAAGATATACGGCCCAGTCTTCTTAAAACGCCCACATATATACCGGTGGCACTTTAAGTCCAAATTTACACAAGAGTGAGATATACATTCTATTTCCAAAAATCCTAAAAAACGTTTCACAAAAGGACCCAAATTAATTATAACCAAGGTCTAGTGGTTCGTAACGATAACTAGGTTTCTGAAACAAAAGGAATTTTGGTTACAAAATTTCTGCTTTGAGAAAATGATGGTCAAAACTGAAAGTGGATCTCAAAAAATCCACTTTAAGCGAAAGTCCAATTTAAGTCACATTTTGCACGAAGAAAAGGCCACTTAAAGTCGATTTAACGAAATATATATATATATATATATATATATATATATATATATATATATATATATATATATATATATATATATATATATATATATATATATATATATATATATATATATATATATATATATATATATATATATATATATATATATATATATATATATATATATATATATATATATATATATATATATATATATATAATATATATATATATATATATTTATATATATAAATCGCGTGTTTAATAAGTTGTTATTATCGTACATTGCGATTTCTAGTTTCTCGGCTAAACACAAATTGCATTTAATCGCTTTGGAGTTAGGGACAAGTTCATTACATTGTCTGATTATTTTCCATGTGATTAATGGTGTGTAATTTTTATCTTTTATACGCCATACTTCTTTTGAAAGTTCCGTGTCTTTTTGTATTTAGCTGTGTTAAAGGATTTTTTGTGGTTGGCATATCTTTGTTTAAACGTTGTTGCTGCTAGACCAATGTAAACCTTGCGCTCATAGTTGGGGATGTTTGAATTTGTGGTTGCTTTATAAATAATGTTTTTTGTTA
Organism: Hydractinia echinata; assembly: GCA_030067915.1. Lineage (NCBI taxonomy): Eukaryota > Metazoa > Cnidaria > Hydrozoa > Anthoathecata > Hydractiniidae > Hydractinia > Hydractinia echinata. Next base: position 13,696 of record JASGCC010000627.1, read on the forward strand.
AACATTTATTTTCAACTGGGCATTGTTCCTTTTTAATACAATTACAATTTCTATCCATTACTGTATCGTTGTTATTGATGATTTTGTTGTTGTGGATATTTATATAGGCTTTCATGTTTTTTGTGCAGCTGTAAGAGAGTTTTACGTTGTTGCGGTTAAATATTTTGTGGAGCTTGTTTTGTTTCGGGAAATGTTTGTCTATAGGAAGCAAGAACAACTTTCCGATTTTCGTAGATACGTTTACGTTATAAGGAGGATTAAACCATATTATATTTCTTTTTCTTTTCTTATTTTCTGCGAGTTTTGAAACAGCTTTCTTTCGTTCTTGGTATTGCAGTTTAACATCGTGCCCGGATTCTACACTTGCAGAATGGGAAAAGTTGCAGAGTATGATTGCGAAAGCATGAAACTATAGTATTGAACGTAAAAATTGTCTTTGTTTCTTTCCTGTGTGTATATATATATATATATATATATATATATATATATATATATATATATATATATATATATATATATATATATATATATATATATATATATATATATATATATATATATATATATATATATATATATATATATATATATATATATATATATATATATATATATATATATATATATATATATATATATATATATATATATATATATATATATATATATACATATATATATATATATATATATATATATATATATATATTTAACAATTTCAAAGAATAAAAATAATGTGTGTGGCGATATTGGAAGCAATTGTTACCAATAACTAAATGTATGAAACCTATTTTGTTTCTTGCAGTGTCGGGAACAATAATTTTGGTGGTAGTAATCAGAATTTTGATGCTTGCTTGTTCATTGTCACCATGTAATTTCTGTTGCAAAATTGTCACTGGATGATGTATATACTACAATAAAGTTGTTGATTCCTATTGATGAATATAAAATATATATATTTATAATTTTATTCTCCTTTTAGTGAAAGTCTATGTTACTTAGATTTTTTAAGCTCACAGTATAATGTATGAGTTGCTTATGGTATGAGTGATATTGGTAAGATATTTTACCCTAAACAAAATAATATTATATTATATATATATATATACTGTATAATATTTTTATCAAATAAAGACATTATTATTATAATAGGAGCTGCTTGAACAAAACCTGCCCAAATTTTTCTTGAAACAATAATGATCCCTGAAGACTAGTTTGTTCCCTATGCAAGGTATAAAAGGGACACAAATTTTAAAACAAATTTGAGTATTATGTTATAAAATGATATATTTTTTATCTTTAGATTGTGCACTCAAAAAATTGCTTTCACGCCCTGTGAAACCAAAACAAAAAAAAACACGGTTTATAGAATTCAAACGAGACCCTTGGACAGGTTCATTTGTTGTTTTTATCTAAAATAAACATTACTTGGAACTTTAGAAATAAAATTATTATTGTTTATTTTATTTCCTTAGGACAGAGAGTTTTCAAAGTCCCATCCAGATTGTCAGGTATTAATGATTAGAACGTAATGGACTATTGTTCGTGTTAGATTTTTACTTCGTAAACTCCCGTTCACTATTACGGTGAATATTTTACATCCCCTTTAAAATATTGACCGCTATTATTTTCATTTGTTTACCAAGGTGATATGGAGTGGTGAGTGGGTGAATGGCACAGGAAAATCGACTGGAGAAGAAACTGAGCAACTGTTCAGTTTTTTATCGCGTTTTGGTAATACAACTAAACATCAGTCACCCGAAAGTAAGTCTTCAAAATTTAAGGGGGGGGGGGGAGGTGAGTTCTCCATATTTATAAGCGAATGGTTATACTCTAGAAATTTTTTTATAGATAGAGAAGAAACCATAACTGTGATGGTATTTGCATGGAACAAAAGAAAAATATTGAAAACTTCCTCAGAACTTAGACGACGATATATCAAGGTTTATTCATACACTTGATATTCATTTATCATTCCGTTAACATATTTTATTTTAACGTTTTGTGCATTTAGAATGAAAGCGAACTTGCAAAAACCACAGATGCATTGAAAATTATAAAAAATGACATGAATGTAGATTGTGATGAAACAATTGTGCAGTGGTTGGAGGAGGTTCAAAAGTGCGCCCGAGGTTCTTATATTAAAATAAATACAAAGATATCCGTTACTGAGCAATAAAAAATCAACATTTCAGAATATTATTTTTTTTTAATTAGGAATTAAAAACACGAGACATCGAAAACTACTCTCAGATGTAGAAAAGGCACTGCTTCTTATTGACAACCTTCAGGATTCGTCTTATGCATCGTTAATTAACTCGTCAATGGTTTTTCCGAAGCAAATAAAAAGCAATTTGTATTACCGATTATTAGAATTTGACAGAGCAAGCAAAGATGACGAGCTCGCAAGACTACTTCCTCAAATTACAGAAACGTCTTTAAAGGAAGCATACCGATCTCTGCTGCACGATATTTGGAAGCCACTTCTGGAGCAACAAATTGAAAAGCTGTTCTTAGAAAAAGTAGTGATTGGTTCACAAATTAAAAAAGTTGCAGGTATATTGTGCTTTTTATTTGTGTGAAAAATAAGGTTAATCTAAAGCGAATATTTAAATCGAAATATCTATGACGGAGGAAATTGCGTAGGCCATGATTATGGAATTCTGAATCCCAATTTGCTTATTTTTGCATGCTGTATAATTTATACATCAATTTATTCAAATTCACTGCTTTGTCTTATCATCATGATTTTTAACATAGACACAAGCAAGAGGCGTCATGTCATGAGAGGCAAACAGGCCACTGTAAATAAGAAAATCAAGGATATTTTAGATGAATACTGTTTACTGTTCAGTTTAAATGTTAAAACTGTTTTCGAAAGCTGTGAGAAAGGGGTGTTCGCCTGGCAAAACGTGCATGACGTTTCAATTACTGGTAGTGGTGAGTATACGTTAATGGTTGCATTTTATACGTCCCTTTAACACATTTTTAAGGATACAATCATTTTTTTATAGTATTAGGAACTATTTAGTCTCAGAAATATATGTCGCAGTTGTTTGTGGTTACACAGTGTGAGCTTGACAAATCTTGTTTTTTAATACGTTGTAGCAACGTCAAATACACGTCTCTAGACTATATTGCTCATTTTGGTATTTTTTATTCCCAGCTTATATTTTGAAATTCTTTAGTATATGTCAGAGTTTGACTTCAATATTTTATGTAGCTGTTGACAGACGTGTATGTGTTGAAAAGTGGCTTCGCCAAAACCACTTCCTAGAAGAACGTGTTATATTACAAAATGAAATGAAGAATTGTTTGAAGTTTTACCATAACAAAATAACAATGTTAACTGCTAAATTGGACCATACCAGTAAGACCCACATTTTTGTATAATTGTCCTTAGGTAGTGTTAATTATGGAATAAAATATATCTAGATATATTTTTTTTTATTAGGAGCGAAAGGTAGTACTGTTGAAATACAATCTGCTGAGGAAGAGCAGCCTTCTGAAGATGGAATCACGGAAGAATATTCTTCGAATAAGTTACAAGTATGTTCTACCTTGGTTATATATTGCATTTGCACAGGATGAATAATCTCGCCAAAACACACTTTTTTGTTGGGTACATATTGTAATTAAAACATTCCGTGCCAAAACTTTGCCACTGTGGTATTGTAGTGTAAATAAGTATTAATTATTAAGACGAAGAAGTTCCTTGACAATTTCTGGCCCTTCGATTAATTGATATTTCATTAATTTTTTTTCGGTTTTGCTTTAGCGTTGATCGTATAAAGGGGAACTAATGCTTGTGCGGCTTGGTATTTGGTTTTATCGCAATCAAATGGAAAAAGCAATTGAAGATTTCCGGTCGATCATTGATTCTACTGGATATATACCGACCAATTTTCTGGATATTGATTCTAGCGAAATTAGCCATTCGGTGGAAGAAGAAGGTAGAGATGGCGTAGAAGATGGTGGCGATGTAGAAGATGTTGACGAGCCTGAAGAGCTAGAAAATACAATTGATCAAGATGATGTAAATATCACCAGAGATTTCATTGTTAATTGCGGTGAGGAATTGGCAGTGCGTTACAAATTTGATGATTGTCCTACAATCATCCGTAATGGTTGTCAAAATATTTTTTACCTGAAACGTGTTGTCAAAGTAAATTGAACGGTTCGAATGGTAGCAGTGCGTGTGTGATAATAGCGTTGTTAATGGGGTATCTAGTACGTGGTGTCAAATCAACAATGGATATAGAGATATTGTTCAACAGAATTTTACCCCTATTTGTGGTGCAATCGATATATATATATATATATATATATATATATATATATATATATATATATATATATATATATATATATATATATATATATATATATATATATATATATTTAACAATTTCAAAGAATAAAAATAATGTGTGTGGCGATATTGGAAGCAATTGTTACCAATAACTAAATGTATGAAACCTATTTTGTTTCTTGCAGTGTCGGGAACAATAATTTTGGTGGTAGTAATCAGAATTTTGATGCTTGCTTGTTTATTGTCACCATGTAATTTCTGTTGCAAAATTGTCACTGGATGATGTATATACTACAATAAAGTTGTTGATTCCTATTGATGAATATAAAAATATATATATTTATAATTTTATTCTCCTTTTAGTGAAAGTCTATGTTACTTAGATTTTTAAAGCTCACAGTATAATGTATGAGTTGCTTATGGTATGAGTGATATTGGTAAGATATTTTACCCTAAACAAAATAATATTATATTATATATATATATATACTGTATAATATTTTCTCAAATAAAGACATTATTAGTATAATAGGAGCTGCTTGAACAAAACCTGCCCAAATTTTTCTTGAAACAATAATGATCCCTGAAGACTAGTTTGTTCCCTATGCAAGGTATAAAAGGGACACAAATTTTAAAACAAATTTGAGTATTATGTTATAAAATGATATATTTTTTATCTTTAGATTGTGCACTCAAAAAATTGCTTTCACGCCCTGTGAAACCAAAACAAAAAAAAACACGGTTTATAGAATTCAAACGAGACCCTTGGACAGGTTCATTTGTTGTTTTTATCTAAAATAAACATTACTTGGAACTTTAGAAATAAAATTATTATTGTTTATTTTATTTCCTTAGGACAGAGAGTTTTCAAAGTCCCATCCACACCAAAGAAGAAGTACAGACCACGGAAAAAAAATTAGTCACAGAGAAAGCTCTTCCTGATAACGATGGTAGAGATAATATTGCTGGTTTTAAAGTTAGGCGAAACTGGCCTTTTTAATTTTTTTTATCAAATAGGGTATTGTTTTTTAGCTGCCAATAGTGAAGATTACTTCGGTTATGATGAAAGTGATTCAAATATTTACACACAAAACTCAGGTATATATATGTGGCTTGTGGTATTTATAATGCAAAAATGGTTTAGCTGATGTATATATATTCAATTTTTTATTTTATTTTAATATTTGATATATATATATTATTTAGGCGGAACCCAGTTAAAAATTTGTGTCGATTTGTTACAACAAATGGTAAATAATGGTCAAAAAAAAAAGTACAAGCGAAAAACATGGTTTCAAAGGTCACAATCTACACTTGCAGAATGGGAAAAGTTGCAGAGTATGATTTGGGAAGTGATGTTATCCAGGGAAGTGTTAGATGACTGCTGTCATGTATGCAGAGAAAGAGAACCTGTCATCAAATGCAATCACTGTCATGAAAACTCTTTGTGCTACCTATGTGATGATATTGTTCATTCTACATTGCCATTGCATGATAGATGTTTATTTTCTGAAGATTATGCCAAAAAATTAATACCATGGGAATCAGCTAATGAACATCATGAAATAGAGCTGTCAAGTATGTTCTAATTGTTGTATTCGTTATGGGGAAATTATTTTATTTCACTTATTTATTCCTTTCTTAATTTCAGAAAAAACTCTTAAATTAAAGTGCATGTCATGTACATGTTGTGGTGGGAAAAATTTGACAAAGAGAATAACTGAAGAAGTTTGCATTATAGTTACTCTAAAAGGTACATGTAATATTATTTTTGTGGGTTGTTGATTTTGGGTTCACTTATTAAGTTTTATTAACTTATTGTGATTATCATTTGAAAGTGTATGACAATAATTGCCATATTTTCAGTATATACAGCTCTATTTCTAACATTACTAATTATTCTTGCAATGCATTTTACTATAGGACGATTTGATCTGCACAAGCATCATTTGCTTTGTGAAGACTGTTCTACTGTCATTGATCCATTCACTATTGGTGTTTTACTGAAGTCTGGCTATTGGCCTGGTAGTGTTTTATCAATAAATTATTTAATTAAAGAAGAAGTATTTATTTCTCTGGGACACCTTCAGAAAGCGTATGCCTGGAAGTTCAGAAAGAGCCTTTCTCATGTCACTGAATGATATTTCCAATGACAACGGTCGGGTTAGTTGATTGTGGTATTATTATATATATTCTATACTGATGAAGGCTTGTTAGCCGAAATATATATTGTTCCAATAAATGTGTTTTTTTTCTAATTTATATTCTACACACATTATTTGCATTGGCTTATATGTTGATATATTCTATATAGTAATGTATACAGTTGCAGTGCTTTTATGACATATACAACATTTTTCTAGACTGGTATCATTGATCCTACAAATTTTTCTATGTCATTCAAACAATGGAATTTTTGGTTGCACGAAAAAGATAGAATTCAAGAAAAAAACTGGCTGGAGTGCCCGCCATGTGAAATTCAGCAGCATAGTTGTCATGTTGATGGCAATAGCAAGTTATACCGCTATCGACTTGGGAAGTAAGTGTTTTACAATAATCCATTTTTTCATATTTATTTGTGACATATGATGTAAGCGTAGTTTAGATTTAAAAAAATATTCTTTGTGTATGACTTTTTAGCATGCCAGGTAATGTAAGATAGTGTTAAAATAAACATACAACTGTATGAAAATAGCACGCTACAGATTGTAGTTTATGTTATATTCACATTCAGTAAATGTTCTATTTCTTGAAGGAGGAAAAGACCAAGTCATTATGCTGATAATTTTTTTGCATCAAATGAAATTGTAAAAAAGTATGTTGATGGAATTTATGGTGTCAATGCCTTAAAGAATGTAAGTCTGTTTGTCAAGCTTACTTCGAACACAGCCATGTTCTTCTTGTCAAACATTTTTTCTACATTTTTCTGTTGCTAAATAAGAGAAAAATGAGATAGTAGAAACTCTAAATTAGTTATATTCCTTTGATCATGTTGAAGTATGTGAAACCACACAATAATTAAAGAGGGAAATATATCTACATTGCAAGGAAACATATCCTTAGAGTTTGCTGGGTGAGATTCTCACTAGTAGGAACTCTAAATTAGTTATATTCCTTTGATCATGTTGAAGTATGTGAAACCACACAATAATTAAAGAGGGAAATATCTACATTGCAAGGAAAGAAATCCTTAGAGTTTGCTGGGTGAGATTCTCACTAGTAGGAACTCTAAATTAGTTATATTTGTTTCATAATGTGAAGTAACACGAAGCAAATTTTATATGCAATGTATTTTTGTATAGTTACCCAATAACTCGAGATGTGGTGGTAATTGGACTGCTGCCAAAAACACGAAAGGAAATGGGGATCGCTTGATGAAACTGGAATTGAAGTTGCGACTTGTAGACATTGCATTGCACAAAAAGCTATCAATATGTTTCAGGGGTGAACTTTTCGCATATCCAATGTTTTAATGAAAACATTTATGCTACCTAGAAACGTAAAATTTGCATATGCAGATGTGATGTGTAAGTTATGGAACTTCACTATCCGACACGAAACTTCATTCATTGATCACATCCAGCCAGCGTTATCAGTGATGCATGCAAAAGGACATGCATTAGATTGTCAGGTATTAATGATTAGAACGTAATGGACTATTGTTCGTGTTAGATTTTTACTTCGTAAACTCCCGTTCACTATTACGGTGAATATTTTACATCCCCTTTAAAATATTGACCGCTATTATTTTCATTTGTTTACCAAGGTGATATGGAGTGGTGAGTGGGTGAATGGCACAGGAAAATCGACTGGAGAAGAAACTGAGCAACTGTTCAGTTTTTTATCGCGTTTTGGTAATACAACTAAACATCAGTCACCCGAAAGTAAGTCTTCAAAATTTAAGGGGGGGGGGGGAGGTGAGTTCTCCATATTTATAAGCGAATGGTTATACTCTAGAAATTTTTTTATAGATAGAGAAGAAACCATAACTGTGATGGTATTTGCATGGAACAAAAGAAAAATATTGAAAACTTCCTCAGAACTTAGACGACGATATATCAAGGTTTATTCATACACTTGATATTCATTTATCATTCCGTTAACATATTTTATTTTAACGTTTTGTGCATTTAGAATGAAAGCGAACTTGCAAAAACCACAGATGCATTGAAAATTATAAAAAATGACATGAATGTAGATTGTGATGAAACAATTGTGCAGTGGTTGGAGGAGGTTCAAAAGTGCGCCCGAGGTTCTTATATTAAAATAAATACAAAGATATCCGTTACTGAGCAATAAAAAATCAACATTTCAGAATATTATTTTTTTTTAATTAGGAATTAAAAACACGAGACATCGAAAACTACTCTCAGATGTAGAAAAGGCACTGCTTCTTATTGACAACCTTCAGGATTCGTCTTATGCATCGTTAATTAACTCGTCAATGGTTTTTCCGAAGCAAATAAAAAGCAATTTGTATTACCGATTATTAGAATTTGACAGAGCAAGCAAAGATGACGAGCTCGCAAGACTACTTCCTCAAATTACAGAAACGTCTTTAAAGGAAGCATACCGATCTCTGCTGCACGATATTTGGAAGCCACTTCTGGAGCAACAAATTGAAAAGCTGTTCTTAGAAAAAGTAGTGATTGGTTCACAAATTAAAAAAGTTGCAGGTATATTGTGCTTTTTATTTGTGTGAAAAATAAGGTTAATCTAAAGCGAATATTTAAATCGAAATATCTATTGACGGAGGAAAATTGCGTAGGCCATGATTATGGAATTCTGAATCCCAATTTGCTTATTTTTGCATGCTGTATAATTTATACATCAATTTATTCAAATTCACTGCTTTGTCTTATCATCATGATTTTTAACATAGACACAAGCAAGAGGCGTCATGTCATGAGAGGCAAACAGGCCACTGTAAATAAGAAAATCAAGGATATTTTAGATGAATACTGTTTACTGTTCAGTTAAATGTTAAAACTGTTTTCGAAAGCTGTGAGAAAGGGGTGTTCGCCTGGCAAAACGTGCATGACGTTTCAATTACTGGTAGTGGTGAGTATACGTTAATGGTTGCATTTTATACGTCCCTTTAACACATTTTTAAGGATACAATCATTTTTTATAGTATTAGGAACTATTTAGTCTCAGAAATATATGTCGCAGTTGTTTGTGGTTACACAGTGTGAGCTTGACAAATCTTGTTTTTTAATACGTTGTAGCAACGTCAAATACACGTCTCTAGACTATATTGCTCATTTTGGTATTTTTTATTCCCAGCTTATATTTTGAAAATTCTTTAGTATATGTCAGAGTTTGACTTCAATATTTTATGTAGCTGTTGACAGACGTGTATGTGTTGAAAAGTGGCTTCGCCAAAACCACTTCCTAGAAGAACGTGTTATATTACAAAATGAAATGAAGAATTGTTTGAAGTTTTACCATAACAAAATAACAATGTTAACTGCTAAATTGGACCATACCAGTAAGACCCACATTTTTTGTATAATTGTCCTTAGGTAGTGTTAATTATGGAATAAAATATATCTAGATATATTTTTTTTTATTAGGAGCGAAAGGTAGTACTGTTGAAATACAATCTGCTGAGGAAGAGCAGCCTTCTGAAGATGGAATCACGGAAGAATATTCTTCGAATAAGTTACAAGTATGTTCTACCTTGGTTATATATTGCATTTGCACAGGATGAATAATCTCGCCAAAACACATTTTTTTGTTGGGTACATATTGTAATTAAAAAATTCCGTGCCAAAACTTTGCCACTGTGGTATTGTAGTGTAAATAAGTATTAATTATTAAGACGAAGAAGTTCCTTGACAATTTCTGGCCCTTCGATTAATTGATATTTCATTAATTTTTTTTCGGTTTTGCTTTAGCGTCGATCGTATAAAGGGGAACTAATGCTTGTGCGGCTTGGTATTTGGTTTTATCGCAATCAAATGGAAAAAGCAATTGAAGATTTCCGGTCGATCATTGATTCTACTGGATATATACCGACCAATTTTCTGGATATTGATTCTAGCGAAATTAGCCATTCGGTGGAAGAAGAAGGTAGAGATGGCGTAGAAGATGGTGGCGATGTAGAAGATGTTGACGAGCCTGAAGAGCTAGAAAATACAATTGATCAAGATGATGTAAATATCACCAGAGATTTCATTGTTAATTGCGGTGAGGAATTGGCAGTGCGTTACAAATTTGATGATTGTCCTACAATCATCCGTAATGGTTGTCAAAATATTTTTTACCTGAAACGTGTTGTCAAAGTAAATTGAACGGTTCGAATGGTAGCAGTGCGTGTGTGATAATAGCGTTGTTAATGGGGTATCTAGTACGTGGTGTCAAATCAACAATGGATATAGAGATATTGTTCAACAGAATTTTACCCCTATTTTGTGGTGCAATCGACATCGGCAATTATCTCTATGAAAGGTGTGGGGCTATGGGCCTTTTATATGTAGAAGAGGCTATTTCGGCGCTACCCACTTCCATAGACGTCCATATCCTGGAAGAGACTAATGTCCACATTAAAGGTAGTGGTGAAAACACGCTATTTTCTTATTTTCAAAACATGGACGATGAAGATATCCATTGTTTTTACGTCCTCGTCATCAAAGAAAAGGCTTTTTCGATATTTCCGTCTCGGAATGGTATAACGGTTATTGATACCCATTGTCACGGACAATACGGTGGCTCGATATCTGTGCTTGAAGAATTGTCATGTTACAATTTTTCCGCCACAGACGATGTTGAAATAGCCTATTTGTGTAAATGTGTATCGTTTTGTTAATGTCATGGTTTTGTTTATTGACGGAAGAAATTTTCGCGAGTCGAAAAATACAATAGCCTCGTGTTTTTTATAGGAAAAACTGATATCTCAAAGAATATTTTTATCGATGTTTTCAATTCATGCTGTTTTTAAAGTTTTATTATTTTTATGCTGTGTTCACACGTTCTTCGATTTTAATTAGGCGAACCACTTTTTCAAGTTCAATCTAATATTTTTGTGTATAGGGAAGCTGATTGCTTTAACGTTATTTATGCACTTGTACATTATTAAAGTTTACTAAACAACATATCGTGTCATTTATTTGTTTTATATCGTTTGCATCTTATTATGAACCATTCTGACTAGACCTAAACAATATCTACGATAAATAACAATTTTAATTCGTAGAAACCACCTTTTCCCATACAACGAAATACATTCTTGGAGTTCGCTGATTGAGATTCTCACTCGTGGAAACTCTAAGTTGGTTAAGTTCCTGAAGTAAGGTCAATGCACACAAAAAAATCGATAACGAATGAGAGCTACCTCTATCTACAGCGAAATCTATTCTTAGAGTTCGCTGATTGAGATTCTCACTCGTGGAAACTCTAAGTTGGTTTTGTTCGTTAAGTTAGTTCAATGCACACAAAACAAATCGAAAACGAATGAGAGCTATCTCTATGTATAGCGACATACATTCTTAGAGTTCGCTGATTGAGATTTTCACTCGTGGAAACTCTAAGTGGATTATGTTCGTTCAGTTAGGTCAATGTACACAAAACAATCGAAAACGAATGAGAGCTACCTCTATGTACAGCGAAATACATTCTTAGAGTTCGCTGATTGAGATTCTCACTAGTGGAAACTCTAAGTTGGTTATGAGGTCAATGTACATAAAACAAATCGAAAACGAATGAGAGCTACCTCTATGTACAGCGAAATCTATTCCTAGAGTTCACTGATTGAGATTTTCACTAGTGGAAACTCTAAGTTGGTTATGTTCGTTTAGTTAGGTCAATGCACACAAAACAAATCGATAACGAATGAGAGCTACCTCTATGTATAGCGACATACATTCTTAGAGTTCGCTGATTGAGATTTTCACTCGTGGAAACACTAAGTTGATTATGTTCGTTCAGTTAGGTCAATGCACACAAAACAAATCGAAAACGAATGAGAGCTATCTCTATGTATAGCGACATACATTCTTAGAGTTCGCTGATTGAGATTTTCACTCGTGGAAACTCTAAGTGGATTATGTTCGTTCAGTTAGGTCAATGTACACAAAACAAATCGAAAACGAATGAGAGCTACCTCTATGTACAGCGAAATACATTCTTAGAGTTCGCTGATTGAGATTCTCACTAGTGGAAACTCTAAGTTGGTTATGAGGTCAATGTACATAAAACAAATCGAAAACGAATGAGAGCTACCTCTATGTACAGCGACATACATTCTTAGAGTTCGCTGATTGAGATTCTCACTCGTGGAAACTCTAAGTTGGTTATGTTCGTTAAGTAAGGTCAATGCACACAAAACAAATCGATAACGAATGAGAGTTACCTCTATGTATAGCGAAATACATTCTTAGAGTTCGCTGATTGAGATTCTCACTAGTGGAAACTCTAAGTTGGTTATGTTCGTTAAGTTAGGTCAATGCACACAAAACAAATCGATAACGAATGAGAGCTACCTCTATGTATAGCGACATACATTCTTAGAGTTCGCTGATTGAGATTCTCACTCGTGGAAACTCTAAGTTGGTTATGTTCGTTAAGTAAGGTCAATGCACACAAAACAATCGATAACGAATGAGAGTTACCTCTATGTATAGCGAAATACATTCTTAGAGTTCGCTGATTGAGATTCTCACTAGTGGAAACTCTAAGTTGGTTATGTTCGTTAAGTTAGGTCAATGCACCCAAAACAAATCGATAACGAATGAGCTACCTCTATGCACAGCGAAATTCATTCTTAGAGTTCGCTGATTGAGATTCTCACTAGTGGAAACTCTAAGTTGGTTTTGTTCGTTAAGTTAGGTCAATGCACCAAAAACAAATCGAAAACGAATGAGAGCCATCTCTATGTATAGCGAAATACATTCTTAGAGTTCGCTGATTGAAATTCTCACTAGTGGATACTCTAAGTTGGTTATGTTCGTTAAGTTAGGTCAATGCACACAAAACAAATCGATAACGAATGAGAGCTATCTCTATGTACAGCGACATACATTCTTAGAGTCGCTGATTGAAATTCTCACTAGTGGAAACTCTAAGTTGGTTATGAGGTCAATGTACATAAAACAAATCGATAACGAATGAGAGCTATCTCTATGTACAGCGACATACATTCTTAGAGTTCGCTGATTGAGATGATTTTCACTAGTGGAAACTCTAAGTTGGTTATGTTCGTTCAGTTAGGTCAATGCACCAAAAACAAATCGATAACGAATGAGAGCTACCTCTATGTACAGCGCATTACATTCTTAGAGTTCGCTGATTGAGATTCTCACTAGTGGAAACTCTAAGTTGGTTTTGTTCGTTAAGTTAGTTCAATGTACACAAAACAAATCGAAAACGAATGAGAGCTATCTCTATGTATAGCGACATACATTCTTAGAGTTCGCTGATTGAGATTTTCACTCGTGGAAACTCTAAGTTGATTATGTTCGTTCAGTTAGGTCAATGTACACAAAACAAATCGATAACGAATGAGAGCTACCTCTATGTACAGCGAAATACATTCTTAGAGTTCGCTGATTGAGATTTTCACTCGTGGAAACTCTAAGTGGATTATGTTCGTTCAGTTAGGTCAATGTACACAAAACAAATCGAAAACGAATGAGAGCTATCTCTATGTACAGCGAAATACATTCTTAGAGTTCGCTGATTGAGATTTCTCACTAGTGGAAAACTCTAAGTTGGTTATGAGGTCATGTACATAAAACAAATCGAAACGAATGAGAGCTACCTCTATGTACAGCGAATCTATTCTAGAGTTCACTGATTGAGATTTCACTAGTGAAACTCTAAGTTGGTTATGTTCGTTTAGTTAGGTCAATGCACACAAAACAAATCGATAACGAATGAGAGCTACCTCTATGTATAGCGACATACATTCTTAGAGTTCGCTGATTGAGATTTTCACTCGTGGAAACTCTAAGTTGGATTATGTTCGTTCAGTTAGGTCAATGCACACAAAAACAAATCGAAACGAATGAGAGCTACCTCTATGTATAGCGACATACATTCTTAGAGTTCGCTGATTGAGATTTTCACTCGTGGAAACTCTAAGTGGATTATGTTCGTTCAGTTAGGTCAATGTACACAAAACAAATCGAAAACGAATGAGAGCTACCTCTATGTACAGCGAAATACATTCTTAGAGTTCGCTGATTGAGATTCTCACTAGTGGAAACTCTAAGTTGGTTATGAGGTCAATGTACATAAAACAAATCGAAAACGAATGAGAGCTACCTCTATGTACAGCGAAATCTATTCTTAGAGTTCGCTGATTGAGATTCTCACTCGTGGAAACTCTAAGTTGGTTTTGTTCGTTAGTTAGTCAATGCACACAAAACAAATCGAAAACGAATGAGAGCTATCCTCTATGTATAGCGACATACATTCTTAGAGTTCGCTGATTGAGATTTTCACTCGTGGAAACTCTAAGTTGGATTATGTTCGTTCAGTTAGGTCAATGTACACAAACAAATCGAAAACGAATGAGAGCTATCTCTATGTATAGCGAAATACATTCTTAGAGTTCGCTGATTGAGATTCTCACTCGTGGAAACTCTAAGTGGATTATGTCGTTCAGTTAGGTCAATGTACACAAAACAAATCGAAAACGAATGAGAGCTACCTCTATGTACAGCGAAATACTATTCCTAGAGTTCGCTGATTGAGATTCTCACTAGTGGAAACTCTAAGTTGGTTATGTTAGGTCAATGTACATAAAACAAATCGAAAACGAATGAGAGCTACCTCTATGTACAGCGAAATACATTCATAGAGTTCGCTGATTGAGATTTTCACTCGTGGAAACTCTAAGTTGGTTATGTTCGTTCAGTTAGGTCAATGCACACAAAACAAATCGAAAACGAATGAGAGCTATCTCTATGTATAGCGACATACATTCTTAGAGTTCGCTGATTGAGATTTTCACTCGTGGAAACTCTAAGTGGATTATGTTCGTTCAGTTAGGTCAATGTACACAAAACAAATCGAAAACGAATGAGAGCTACCTCTATGTACAGCGAAATACATTCTTAGAGTTCGCTGATTGAGATTCTCACTAGTGGAAACTCTAAGTTGGTTATGAGGTCAATGTACATAAAACAAATCGAAAACGAATGAGAGCTACCTCTATGTACAGCGAAATCTATTCCTAGAGTTCACTGATTGAGATTTTCACTAGTGGAAACTCTAAGTTGGTTATGTTCGTTTAGTTAGGTCAATGCACACAAAACAAATCGATAACGAATGAGAGCTACCCTCTATGTATAGCGACATACATTCTTAGAGTTCGCTGATTGAGATTCTCACTCGTGGAAACTCTAAGTTGGTTATGTTCGTTAAGTAAGGTCAATGCACACAAAACAAATCGATAACGAATGAGAGTTACCTCTATGTATAGCGAAATACATTCTTAGAGTTCGCTGATTGAGATTCTCACTAGTGGAAACTCTAAGTTGGTTATGTTCGTTAAGTTAGGTCAATGCACCCAAAACAAATCGATAACGAATGAGCTACCTCTATGCACAGCGAAATCATTCTTAGAGTTCGCTGATTGAGATTCTCACTAGTGGAAACTCTAAGTTGGTTTTGTTCGTTAAGTTAGGTCAATGCACCAAAAACAAATCGAAAACGAATGAGAGCCATCTCTACGTATAGCGAAATACATTCTTAGAGTTCGCTGATTGAAATTCTCACTAGTGGATACTCTAAGTTGGTTATGTTCGTTAAGTTAGGTCAATGCACACAAAACAAATCGATAACCAATGAAAGCTATCTCTATGTACAGCGACATACATTCTTAGAGTCGCTGATTGAAATTCTCACTAGTGGAAACTCTAAGTTGGTTATGAGGTCAATGTACATAAAACAAATCGATAACGAATGAGAGCTATCTCTATGTACAGCGACATACATTCTTAGAGTTCGCTGATTGAGATGATTTTCACTAGTGGAAACTCTAAGTTGGTTATGTTCGTTCAGTTAGGTCAATGCACCAAAAACAAATCGATAACGAATGAGAGCTACCTCTATGTACAGCGCATTACATTCTTAGAGTTCGCTGATTGAGATTTTCACTCGTGGAAACTCTAAGTTGATTATGTTCGTTCAGTTAGGTCAATGTACACAAAACAAATCGAAAACGAATGAGAGCTACCTCTATGTACAGCGAAATACATTCTTAGAGTTCGCTGATTGAGATTCTCACTAGTGGAAACTCTAAGTTGGTTATGAGGTCAATGTACATAAAACAAATCGAAAACGAATGAAAGCTACCTCTATGTACAGCGAAATCTATTCTTAGAGATCACTGATTGAGATTTTCACTAGTGGAAACTCTAAGTTGGTTATGTTCGTTCAGTTAGGTCAATGCACACAAAACAAATCGATAACGAATGAGAGTTACCTCTATGTATAGCGAAATACATTCCTAGAGTTCGCTGATTGAGATTTTCACTCGTGGAAACTCTAAGTTGGTTATGTTCGTTAAGTTAGGTCAATGTACACAAAACAAATCGATAACGAATGAGAGTTACCTCTATGTATAGCGAAATACATTCTTAGAGTTCGCTGATTGAGATTTTCACACGTGGAAACTCTAAGTTGGTTATGTTCGTTAAGTTAGGTCAATGTACACAAAACAAATCGATAACGAATGAGAGCTATCTCTATGTACAGCGAAATACATTCTTAGAGTTCGCTGATTGAGATTCTCACTAGTGGAAACTCTAAGTTGGTTAAATTCGTTCAGCTAGGTCAATGCACCCAAAACAAATCGATAACGAACGAGAGTTACCTCTATTTACAGCGAAATTCATTCTTAGAGTTCGCTAATTAAGATTCTCACTCGTGGAAACTCTAAGTTGGTTATGTTCGTTAAGTTAGGTCAATGTACATAAAACAAATCGAAAACGAATGAGAGCTATCTCTATGTACAGCGAAATACATTCTTAGAGTTCGCTGATTGAGATTTTCACTCGTGGAAACTCTAAGTTGGTTATGTTCGTTAAGTTAGGTCAATGTACACAGAACAAATCGATAACGAATGAGAGCTATCTCTATGTACAGCGACATACATTCTTAGAGTTCGCTGATTGAGATTCTCACTAGTGGAAACTCTAAGTTGGTTAATTTCGTTCAGCTAGGTCAATGCACCCAAAACAAATCGATAACGAACGAGAGTTACCTCTATTTACAGCGAAATTCATTCTTAGAGTTCGCTGATTGAGATTCTCACTCGTGGAAACTCTAAGTTGGTTATGTTCGTTAAGTTAGGTCAATGTACATAAAACAAATCGAAAACGAATGAGAGCTATCTCTATGTACAGCGAAATACATTCTTAGAGTTCGCTGATTGAGATTTTCACTAGTGGAAACTCTAAGTTGGTTATGTTAGTTAAGTTAGGTCAATGAACATAAAACAAATCGAAAACGAATGAGAGCCATCTCTATGTACAGCGAAATACATTCTTAGAGTTCGCTGATTGAGATTTTCACTAGTGGAAACTCTAAGTTGGTTATGTTAGTTAAGTTAGGTCAATGAACATAAAACAAATCGAAAACGAATGAGAGCCATCTCTATGTACAGCGAAATACCTTCTTAGAGTTCGCTGATTGAGATTTTCACTAGTGGAAACTCTAAGTTGGTTATGTTCGTGAAGTAAGGTCAATGTACATAAAACAAATCGAAAACGAATGAAAGCTACCTCTATGTACAGCGAAATACATTCTTAGAGTTCGCTACGTGTAAAGCTACAGCCAAATCTTTAGAGGGTTTAACCTCTACCACTTAAAATAATAGAGTCGTTAGACCATTCAAATCACTACAGCTATCTCATAATCAAGAGTATGGGAACATGAATAGGGAGCAACGATTCTAAACTATATTTTTAGCTTTCAAAAAATTCTCGCAAATTTTTACCCGCGAAATTAAATTGTAAGTTTTTTAAAAAAAATTGCGAATATCCTTACGTGAAAGTACAGGAGTTTATTTACCCTTCCTTTTATAAGAAACACAGTTTTTGGGTTCAACCTGGATGATGCTCCTCGATTTTGTGCAAAAATCTATGGAGTCTGCCTCTGTTTTATATTTTTAAATGCTTTTCAGCAAGAGTCCTGTCAATTTATTAACTTACTTTTTATTTTTCTTAATAATTCGCGAATTAGCAGGCAGGGAATCTCTATAATCACAGTCTCTGTTTCGCAAGGTCGTGGTGACAAATGTAAGAAAAAAGTAAACAATTCTTTTCTAGAAAATATTTATATTTAAAACTTTATATAAATCAATCAAAAAGTGATACATCTTGTGACAACAACCTTCGAATACAGAGCATCGAACAATTTTCCTTCATCGATCCAACATACACGATGACCTAAATAAAAATTGAATTTCAAACCTTAATTAGCTGGCTCATATTTTACAATTTAGCTATAGTACCTATAATCTTAGCCCTATATTTCTTAAAACCAAGTTAGAAAGGATGTAAATTACAAGGAACCGGTTAACGTACCTCTGGTAGTAAGAAATTAATCAGCACTGTCTCGCATATTCCAGGTGATAGCAGTCTTAATCGTTCACAAAGCTTACCACGCTAATAGAAAATTTTGAAATATAATATAATACTTAATATAATATTAATTTATTCACATTAATTCATTAAATAATGTACTCACAAAATTATTATCGAACTTTTCAACAATTTCGACTGAGGCCGAAGTATCAATTAGATCCTGAAGAATAAAGTGAATACAAAGAATTAAGTTTTAAGTATGATTATAAGAAAACAAATGTAGTGAAACTGTAGTGATTTGACTATTGTCTCTATTCTATTATTAATGTCTCTATTCTTTTAAGTGATAGAGCTTAAACTCTCCGAAAACAATTGCCATGGTTAAATAAAACCACACTCACAATAATATGTTCTATTTGACTTTCATATTTATCGTAGAACGGCATGAAAACTTCTATTTTAGTAATCCATGACAGGCTATGAATGAAATAATAAAGCGGTTAAGCTCATTCCGTCATTAAATACAGTATGTATTGTAATAAGAAGTAAAAAATATTTTCCACCTGTTTCTATCCATCATAATAGGTAAGCGATGACAACCACATGAATTTTCGCGCCGAAGAGGTGGGACAACACAATTCTTATGGTATTGAAGATTACAGAAGGCACACATAATAAATTCAGAGGAGGTAGCTGACGAAGACAAACAGTGTCTTTCAGCCCAACAATCTCTACGTTCATTGAAACTGTTGCTTTGAAGAAGTGGCATAACATAGTTGAGTTTGGATGTAATATAATGCATGCCTGTCGAAAATAATATATATAAAATAAAATAATAATAAATAAAAATGTATACAGTGGACTCTCCATAACTCGAACTCTCACGGGGAATCAGAAATCGTTGAGTTATGGAGCGGTTCGAGTAATGGAGATTTTGGAAATTTTGCTAAGTACCACAGACGCCATTTTATTCATGAGAATGAGAACTTCAAAACAAGAATATTTGTAAACACACCACTTGACATTCGAACGGCGCGTTCGAATGACTTCGTTCGAATGATCTAAGGGGCCGAACACACGTAGAAAATATTCGAATCAGAAAAAAACTCTGAAATTCTTCAATTTTCAGATTGTTCGAGTTATGAAGAGCGAAAATAGCCTAATATGCTTTCAAGGGACAAAAAATATTGTTCGACTTAAGGAGATTTTCGAGTTATGGAGATTCGAGTAGTATAGAGTTGATTATGAGAGTTTATTAGGAAATTTTCACGGTGCCTACGAATTCGTTCGAGTTAAGGAGCGGTTCGAGTTAAAGGGTTTCGAGTTATGGAGAGTCCACTGTAATAACAATAAATATGAAAATGTAGATAAACACAAATTATTCTAGCCATACCAGTACCAAACACATTTAAAGTCTCGTTTTCCTGATCGGACCAAAAATTTAGGATGCCGGGCGACAAGCCATTTCGCTTTATCCAAGACGGATGTATTATATAATTTATTGCGTACTTAGTGAATATAGTCGCGCAATATACATCAAAGATTTCTAAAGTAGCATAATTATAGAATTAAAAAAAATAACGTAACGTAGCAATACATGTTTAAAATGTAGCTATTCATAATTACCAGCATGATAATTGACATTCAGGGCAGAGGTATAGAGTTGTTCTGTAACGTCATCTCGAATTAATTTTGCGTTGTCACACCACGTTATCTTTAACTGCTTACAAAGTCCGTCGTCATCATCGCTTTTTCCATTTTTTATCTGTGGAATATAAAAATAAAATTGAAAGCGTAAAAATAAATTCTAACAAATAACTTGCCAATGAACAGATATTACAGAAAGATCGAAAAGATGTTACCTTGGTCACAATACTCTCCAAATTTACAAAAGCAGAAACGATCGAGCCTAATTTCATATACTTCCATCGTCGTTCGTGACCATAGAACAATAGAGAAAGAGAACGATAAAAGCTCGTGGCATCACGTGTCACATTGATTGCGACCATACCTTCCGGTACACCCTTTTTTACCCTAACAAAGAAAACGTTTAACGCTCATCAGTAACAAGTAATACCGATAACGAGAAACCTTTAGTGGTAAAAAATACATACCATAAACAAACATCATTTTTCTCAGGCCGTTTAATGTGGAATTCTGATGACAAATCATTGTAAATTTGGGCATAATTAAGATTCTTTATGTCATCCAGCAATCGTTGACAATGAGCATCCGAATAATCCTGTAATGTTTTATATAACAAAAAATCAAGAAAAGAGAAAAACAATATGCTTAAAACTGTGCTCATAACAAAGTTAGAGAGAATATATAATACATTTTTTTTTATCTCGAATTAGTCAATTAACCTAAAATTACGAAGGTCTGGTCTTACATCTTCCCTTGATTCCAACGAATCATCATCATCTGGTAAGGTTGCAATAAAAGTTTTTACGACTGTATTGCAGTCCACCATGGTCATTTTGGGGGTCCCACTTGGATTCCTAAAAGGTACTGTATCTGGCCACCACTCGGGCTTATTTTTTGACCAATCAACTAATTTTTCGCGATCTAAATGAAAAGAAATTTGAGCGTACATTGACCCAAAAAATAACAAAATGAAATTTGAAATACAGTGGTTTGTAATTTCGAACAATCAATGTTAAAATATGACATTACTATATCCTTTAACCAAGTCACGTATTAATTTGTGCTTAACGTGTATAGTCTTCTCTTCCCAACGAACCAAATCAACATACACATCTTCATCTACAAAGAAAAAAAAATGGATTTGGCACTGAGCGATTAAGCAAAAAATCTCTTTTCAAAAAGGAACACTGTGAAAACAAATTCTGAACTTTTTAACTGACACTTAAAAGGTCATTTCCTTTTTGGAGAGCGAAAGGAGATTTGATTCATATTACCTTTGTCAATATTATCAGACGTTGGATTATGACGGCCACAGTACTTCATAAATTTTTCTTTAACTGCAGGATCTTCACAGAATGCCTGCATATGCGGATCATTCCCTGAAAAAAAATGAAATGACGAGATTCAGCAAAACTAGTGTTCTTTTGACACAGTAAGGAAAAAAAATGTACCGCCAATTCTCAGTATAATAACACACAATTTCCTCACCAAAATGAAATAACTTTCCGTTGTAAAAATACAATAACGCCACAGGTGTTCGACAGAGCTCAAACCATTGAGATAGCTACAAGCAAATTCAATCAAAACAACCAAAATTAAAAAATTAAAAACACTCGAAGTAAAATACTTCAAAAATGTTAATAGTGTTAATAGTGTATACTTTTTTTTCCAACTGCTTCACATAATCCATATTTCTGCGGTGTCGCTGTTTATAAGAATCAATGTAGCCAGTCTTAACAATAAACATACATTTTAAAATTTTTGCAAACATTGCGTGTTGCAATTATTATGTACAAAACGGTCTTACATTTTTAGTCCAATTTTTCCTTGACTTCCTTTGCGTCTCTTACAAGTATCACCATGTTTTCTTTTTCTGTTATTGTTGTCTTCCATGTTTAAATTATTATTTGCTGTATTAAATAAACAAAATTGCAAACAAGATATTTCCAATATATATATATATTAAATAATGTAATGCCAACTTTTACATTACAAAATTATTTTGTAAATGTACATAGAAAGGTAATTATTTTGTGAAGGTAGAAAGGTATATATACAATTCTTTTAAGAAACACAAGTTTAAGAAACATGAGGCTCAAAATGCGGAAAACTTAAGGAACATTCAAGAATCATTTAAGAATCATTGCTAGCTTGATGGTAGGAAACAAAAAAAGCCAAGGAGATCTCATTTTTTAAAGCTGTAATATATAATTAGCAACAAAAAAAATGTCATGAAAACATATATGTAACCCAGTTACATATATGTAACCCAGCCTGCCAGTTAAATATATATACAGTTTAAGAGAAGATTAACATACATGTAACATAAAAACACAAGGCTCAAAATGTTTAAAAACTTTGAGCCTGCCTTGCATAACCTGTGTCTTAAAAAAGACGTGTTATTCGAATGATAAGTCTCAAATAAGGAAGTAGACAATATATTTTTAGTTGGTCAGTTGAAAAGTTTAACCCATATCTTATCAGATTCAGTAACTATGAATATATATTAAAAGAAAAAGTTAAACAATGAAAAATTAGGAGCATAAACTAAGCAAAAAATCATTACATTCTTTGCTTAGTTCAAAATTTCCACTTTGTTCTTTCAGTTTTATTATATATAAACGTGAAAATACTTTCTTTGGTCTTACAATATTTTTCCAATAAAGTTTGCATTTATCACCAGATTTGTAAATACTTTCTATTTTATTAAACCATATTCCATCCACTGTTTTTCCAACTGAAATAAGCCTGGTAAGCCAAAAATGGTCACCAGACTTCGGTGATGCATAAACGGCAACAACATCTCCTGGTCGTAAGTCTTCCTTTGGGATTTCTAAAAATAATTTGCATCAAAATTGGAAATACAGTAATGGTGCATCCAGAAGATACAGCTTAAATAACTTACCAATAAGGCCAGGTACGATTGAGAAACGATTCTCTATATTGCAATAGCTTATAGAAGTTTCTTCAGTACCTAAAAACAGTAAAGAAAGTATATATATACACTATACAGAACCAAGTAAGTACTAACACTTTTGTATTTGCATAGTCTCATATCTATCACAAAGGTTCGAATGAATTAAACATTATTAACTCTAAACAACCATCAATTTGTAATTAAATGACAATATCTATTTTTGTAAGTTTTTCGGGTGAGATTCTCACTTGTGGAACTCTAGATGAGTTCATCATTGTGCCAGGTTAAAGGAACACACTCATTGCAAATTACACTGCAAATCTTCTCAGTTCACTAAAATTATCATGACACAGAAATGTTTATAAAAATAATAAGATATACTAACTATTATTCTCCACAGTTGTTTTTAAATTCAGTTCAGAAGAATGAATGACAAAGCTCGCTTCTGAAGCTAATTAATATAAAAAGTTCTGTAAAATGATAATGCAATTATAAAAAACACTCTAAAATCTACCACCCAAAGTTTTGTGAAATAAGAGATGCGAAATATACTGTGCGCTTAAACTTCCACAAAAAGAATCAAATTCTTATTATTGATGATCTTTAATGTTCTGAGCCAATTGTTCCAGTATGACTCTGCTCATTAATAATTAAGGTATAAACTTACTACTTTCCTGCATTGACTCCCCAGTGTGCTGCATTGTAGGGTTATCAGTAGAAACATTATCAATTCGTTCAGCAGCTACAGAATAATGAAGGTAGGTTTGCATTTTATATCAGGTTATTGACTTGTGCTAATAATTTAGTGGTTTACTGAAATGTATTACTGTATAGACTTATTTACCAGATGGAATTGTACAGGGTTCTTGTGCTGCTGTTTTTAAGGTCGTAGATAAATATGCTGGAATAGATAATTGAATATAGTTCATATTTCTAGAAGTAATTTAGTCTCATTCATGTGTACTTTGTTTATGTCCAACTATTATGCTGTGGCAAGAAAATACAATGTGAAAACACAATATATACCTTCAAAATTATTCCTAAATGACTGCTTCAGTAAGCTTCCCAAGGAATCACTGGCAGTTCCTTCAAGGTACTGGGTAGCAAAACCAGGAGTCGCATATTGATCCATGGTGATGTTGCTTTCGCCTTTTTTTATATATAAAACAATCGCATGATGGCCCTCTTTTTCATGGAGACCAAGTAACTAAACAAACACAAATGTTAATTATTGTTGAAAAAAAATATTATTTTAATGTATATATATATTTTAAATTATTTTAATAATATATATATATACTTACTCTTCCATGAATAATTTGCTTTTGCAAGTAGCTGTTTACTTTGCCCTTCGGAATGTAACTTTCTAACGTTCTTCCTTTTTTTTAAATTTTTTTACCGCATGGGCATACCTTTTTAGCTGCTGCATTTTCCAGACCGCATACCTGACATTTCTGTAAATAAATGTTCTCGTCAACAGATTAGGAATACTGAATGAACACCCCTGTTTGAGTGCCCCTCTTTTGATTAGATATTAAATGAGCACCACCCTTAAAATTTTCAAAAAAAGGTGCTCATTTGATAAAATAGTGGTTGAAGGAGGCACTCATTTTGAAATTATTCAAACAAGCCAAAATAATACAATTAATTTAAAGGAACATCTGTGCATGCGAGATAAGTATAAACCTGTACATTAGATTCCGTGATGCACAGATATGGATCGAGTGGGACTTGAACTCACGAACTCATGCTAGCAGGGCGATTGCTCCCAATGTGCTATTGATCCAATCCGATGCTATCTACCTACTAAATTAGCTTTTTTTAAACTATTTTTATTTGTACCAATATAAATATACATATAGTATGCAATGAGTTCACAAGTGCCTCCCCCTGAATGAGAGCCCCTCCCTTAAAATTCCAAAATTACTAAATATATACGGTGTATATTTGTGTTATCTATTCTTCGAAGAAAAGTTCTCCATACGTTTACGCAGAGCAAAATTATATGTATTTTAAATAAAATAATATAAATTGAGAAACGTGTGTGTATAGTTTTTATTTTATTTTACTTAAAATATATATAAATAACTTATCTTTACTATATATTCATTGAAGGCTGTCCAGACGACTCATTATCAAATTTGAAACTTGTTATTGTTGATGCATTGAATACACAAATATGTTATCAAAGAGTGACGTTGATTCTTTTTTATTGTAAAAAGAAAAGTTTTGGGTTGGTGCTTTAGTAACACAACATAAAGGATTAAACGGCCCACATGATTGCATTCTGAAGAAAAGAACTGAAAAAGGAAAAGTTTTAGACTAATTGTGTTTTTACATTTTTACATTACTTACTGTGTATTGATCCTAGGCCTTTTAATGTCTGTTCTTATTGTGTATTACTTCGCCTTGGTTTTGGTTTTTTAATCATTTTTTAACATGCATATATATGTATATAATTGGGAACTTGTAGCAATTTACATGTTATATTATGTATGTTTGTTTGAGAAAGTGGATTGATAATTCAAAAAAATTTATGAATATATAACTTTAACTTTATAACTTTAACTTTAATCAAACTTTGTTGGTTATTCTTTACCGTGTGTGTTGAAATATAAATATTGCATGGAATAACCTGAATTACTCTATTGTTTTCGAATATTCTTTCATATATCCTTTACGTCAATACAGCATAAGAGACAAAATAAATTATTAAAGAAAACATATCACTGTAACCAAAAATACCTTTAATCTCTTTGCATACTTAATATTTGTTGGCTTAACTTCGGCGGTTCTATCGGCATCTATATATAAAGTATATCATCTGTTGAATAAATAAGAGAATGAAACTTTATATAAAAGAAACGGCAACTCGTAGTTACATTAAAACAAGCGAATGAGAATTCATAATATGCAGACATTCCGACCATGCCCTGAGATTTTCTTAGTTGACCCCCATGGTAGGCAGCATACCCAGTAACGTAATATTACATAACACAATTTTAACAAAACTTCGACCCCCCGCTTGTAATGGAGGAGCATAACAAACACCCTCCCTCGTCTCTGCAAATTATGCAACAGTTAAATGTTCCAGGTTATTTTTTTTGGATTTTCCCTCCTTGTTGGCGATTCAATATAGGCAACTGATAGATAGATAGATAGATGTGCATATTTTACATGGCTAGCCTCACAAATATCGAGGGATATATATACCCTGTCTATTATTTCCAGGAGGGGCCATGGCTTAGATGGAGAGTCCTAGAGTATTTAATGCTCATTTTGAGCTACGCAGACCCAATTAGGACCCGCGCTCTACTAGACAACTCCCGGCAACATCCAACGGCCCACACAGTGTGCCATCTCCCCAATTTCCCTCACATGGCTTGGGTTAACCCGGGGCTATGGTAACATTCACTCTCCCATGTTGAATCGCCGTCAAGAGGAATCGAACCCCGGTTTCCCGCACAGAGTACGAGAGCTATAACCACTAATCTACGGCGCCATTGAATATTTTCGTAGGTTAGCTCCAGCCATGTGAGGGAAATTGGGGAGATGGCACAATGTGTGGGACGTTGGATGTTGCAGAGAGTTGTCTGGGTAGAGCACAGATCCTAAATGGGTATGTGGTGTAGGTCATAAAATGAGCATTACACACTTCATTCAGGACTCTTCATCTAAGCCATGGCCCGACATGGAAATGATAGACAGACTCGAAATAGGCTCTGTCATGTGCCTATCAGACTGTTATTTCACAGAAACCTATTACGATGATGGTATAGCTAGGGGTAATAGCTAGCTAGCTAGCTAGCTGCTAAGCTGAAAATAAAATGTTGAACTGGATTTCATTAAGAAAGATTTCTTGGTAATAGCCAGCAGTGAAATATAATTATATACCTCTTTTTTGACCACTATTTTCCATTGTTATTGTGCTAGATTTTTACTTGTTACGATGTGATACTGAGGACAGAAATTTCCCGCTTAAATTAGCTCACGGGCGTATCATCGCGCCATATCTTACCACCACTCAGGCGCCCTCCTTTTTACTATGACTATCATATTATTTTCCAGAATTCAAATATTATGATATTGATATTATTTTCTCGCGCGAATAGGTTGAGCAAGAGTGATGATTTGGCCACGGAACGTTCTGGCCACACGTAAAGAATACACAATCTGTTCGTAAGCAGTCCATGAGGATAAAATTATTTACTATCTGTGGTCAGATTTGTCAACTGATTGGTTGAGAATGAGAAGAGGCATTCTTATTGGCTTTTGAGAAAATAGAAACTTCCCGAAGTTAAATGTTGCAGCCTGGATACCATTGATCTTGTGACGTTCAGGCTCCGCGCTGATTCTCTCTCCTCTCTATCTTTTCCAGGTAATTTTAAAGATTCTGCTTCGTGTGGCAAAAATCACAGATAACAACAAAATAATGAATCTAAAGTTTCTAAAAACGAGTTTTTTATTATTATTTCATTCTATTTTTTGCTGCATAATGAAAATAATGCTTTAATAGTCTTTTGCGCCATTATAACAGGGCCGGCGACTTTTTTGCTAAGAAAAATAAAAAAAGTTAACTTTTATGCAAAACTGAAGAAACGAAAAAAGAAGGAGTGAGAAAGAGAAAAAGACCGCTGGAGGAGAGCTAATTACAATTGATATTTTATGGTACCTGTGCAAGTATGCGCAATAATAACGAAAAGTTGCATTCAAATCATTTTTTTAAATAAACATTCTTTTTATTGCTTGACAAGAAGGTCGAAAAAGAAAAATATGAAAAATTAAGAAAGCGATAAAAGAAAAAGTCGTAAAGTATGTATATTTTTAATTTTTCAATTCATCAAACTTTTTTTTCAATTAATTTGTTACAGATAATTAATTCGTAATTTATTACTTTAGAGCATGTCAATTCTGTTATCTCCATCAGCGATAGTTAGAAATGATGAGGAGTCTTCGAGCATTGTAAATAAAACTGTAAATAATAATTCTGTAAATAGTTTTGTTGATACATCAAAGTCACATGTACATCAATATATCGACCTCCAGAAAATTATAATTTTCCGAAAACGTTAATCGGGAACCGTGAAAGGCAATGTCAATCACATTGGTTCAAAACCTTCCCATGGCTTCACTACAACATTGAAAAAGATAGCGTATTCTGCCATTACAGTGTTTTACATGAAGATAAACTTTTTGCAGAACATAAAAAGGATCCAGCATATATTTCAAATGGTTTTAGAAATTGGAAAAAAGCACCGAAGAGCTTCAAAAACCACGAGGATTCAAAATGTCACAAAGCAGCGCTAACACATCAAGTGACAGTTCCCACATGTGGCGATGTTGCTGAATTGATGAATAAAGATGTTTTAGAAAAGAGATTCCAGGAGCGTCAATATTTGAAAGTAGTAATGTATAATTTGTCGCTGACATTTACAAAGAGATTAGCATCAGGTGTAATTAACGTTTAATTAAACGAGTTTAATCTTGATCAGTTACTTTATTACTTAATTCTCCAAATAAGGAACGCTGCGACATCAGCGAATGTTGGTAAACTGACCATCGAGAGTTGGTGTAGCAGTAGCATTCCACCCCAGGTCACAGCACCATATTCAGGAACTATGATAAATGTATTTTAATCCATATACACACAGTGATGCTTTAAACTCATCAAATCATTGCTGCTGGAGTTATTATTACAAAGATTTTGAAGTTCCTTTGGTGTTATTGTTTTGTTATAATCAATTGCTTTAACTTAGAGACTTTCTTAGCAGAATTCTGGTACAGAACGGTTAAAGGATCGGCGCACAAATGTTTATAACAAGTCTCGTAGATTATTTTCGAAACTGAATCTTTGCGACGAGTGGATAATATAGGTATCAGCTGGGATCTAGACGAAGTGTGGTCTTGTTTAAAATGCTTATTTTTACAACATATCCCGTAAATAAGTAATGTTTTTGTAGCGTAAACAAAGGTACATACAGCAGGCTCTCAATTTTCAAACCCTTAATGTAACAAACATTTGTATCGTGAGAAATTACTTTCTTTTTGTGTTACATATTTGTTCTTTTATTGGCTATTCTTTGACCACGCTTTATATGTCGGCGCATTTTTAACAGTTTTGAAATATTAAATATTAGGACACAACACTGATTTCCTGTTCCCATACGGTTTCCCGGCTAGTGTGATTAAATCTCTGTATTATAATGACCTTTGTCTGTCTCTGGACTAAAGTCGTGAGCAGTCGTGGCTAATTTCTGTGAGTTTTTTGATAGGAAATTTTTCGCGGATTTCTCAACGGACTAACAACTAGTTGATGAAGAATAGCACCATCTGTACAATATTATTGTGCAGGCTGTCTTGTGTTCACTGAAATGTAAAAAACTTGACATGTTCACAAACAAAACTTTCACGCTTCATCAACCATGAAGAGAGAAGATGAGAAGATCAAATGCTAAAGAATTGTCTTTTGTACGATAATAACGACGCTGTGAAGTTCTGATTGGGTGTTTGTGGGCAATTTTTGATAAGGTTTGTGATAATCTTGGAATTTTTTTTACTTTCAACTAAGTAACTTGGAAACAATCTTATTTACTTGGTCGAAAGTAGAGCTGCTTATAAAAACAGTATGTGTAACACAGTTTGCTATACCATATTTTTTGATATTTCTTATATTTCTTATATTATTTTTGATACTAACTTTCTTCTAAGCAACTGGTAATTTTAGCAACTTAAGTACCAGGTCAAAAGACATGTTGCGTGTATAAAGTAAATGCCTTCATTAAATTTTTAAGAAACACAGTCATAGCTAACTAACGTTTTTGTGAAAAGAATATTCACATTTAGGCAGTAACTTTCTTTGACCAATCAACCTTAAATAGCCTTAAAAACTTTACCGTTCTAGAAAAATCAGCAGGTTTTTGTTGATAGCGGCAGAACGTTTAGGGTACAAGTATATAATTTTTAACATGAAATTTAAAAAATGCTAGTTATCTTTCTTGTTTTATCTTTAGATGTATACTACTCGCCAATTTAATTCTCGTCATGCAGTTATCTTCATATTATTTTTATGCCATACATTCGGACCGAGTTTTGCACAACGAACATCAGATAAAGCAGATAAAAAAACGATTGAGGCGATAAAGAGGCTGATCCTTGATAGATTGGGAATGAAGTCAGAACCTGTGATTGACGACAAGAACAAAATAGTTGCAGATCACGTTAAGACGCAGAGTAAAATGGAAACAAGCAAACATACAGTATCCAAAGTCAGCATAACTCCTACTAAAACAGGTAACAAAATATAAGTTGTGTTCACGTTAAAGGCGTTTTTTCAGTTGCACATGCTCCCAATAATACCTGTGGCCCTTTTTATATCATTGCTGCGAAGATGTCTAAACGTTTTTCTGTTAAACACCTTAACGCTTTTAACTCTATTATTACCAGTAATCTCTCTTGCACAAACACACTCATGCTTTTGTATTTTTTCAAGGGTCATCCATGAAGGATGCCTTCCCTTTTGCCACCCCCATCCCATCTAAGGTGCATATCCCTAGTAGATGACTACATAAAAAAATTTAAAACTAGATCGTCTCTCTTCTTTTTATGATCAGTAATTGTTTCTTATTTTTTCCAGGTAAAAGCATTTTCGAATTCGATTTTGGCAGCACTGGTATTTATAGGACCGATGCTATTTATTCAGCTGTTCTTAATATCAAACACACCACCGGGATCACAAAAAATAAAAATTTTAACATCTCGCAGGACGGAAAAGTTCTTTTTAAGTCGTCTTTGAGTGAAAAAGATTGGATTTCTAAAAACGTCACGAGAAATCTAGTTAACTGGTTTCAACACAAATCGAATAATTTGACTAAACCGTATGTACTTGATATTAAACGGGAAATCGGAAAGGAAGCCCCTCCTACCATATATCTTGATGTCGAATATAATAAACGGAAACCTCTCAGAAGCCCTAGTAACGAATGCCATGTTGGGCAAACCACGTGTTGCCGAAAAAGTGTACGTATCAGCCTTAAAAGCTTGGATTGGATTTTTATGCCAAAAGAAATTGAAATATTTTATTGTGATGGATCTTGCGAGACCAAAACTTATGACAAATTCCTTTCTGCACTCATCGCAAAATATAAATCTACTAGTTGTTGCAGCGCAACCAAACTTAGTTACATACGACTCATGTACTATGACGAAACGAATAAAATTTATGAAAAAGAAATCCCGGACGTAAGTGCGGATTCATGCGCCTGCAATGGAAGATAAGTCAAGCAAAGATAGAACAAACATTAGCGTTTTATAGATATAACTCAACACTTTTTTTCAATGAAGTAAGATAATAAAAACAGTCTGACTAAGGAATTAGTTTTTTGACCATTTGAGCTCTATAAAAGAACAAAGATTTCTCGCGCCTGCGAGAATATGTTCTTCCCTGAGCTTGAATATTGGATATTTGTAAATGTTTTTCTTGAAAAAGGTATGTTTAGAAAAGATTGTTGTTTTTGTATCACGAGGTTCTCGTTACATGATTGCCAATGCCTTATTTTATGCTATGATTATTTGCTAAGAGTAACCCTCTTTGAATTGCTAACACAGACTACGAGACTGTTGTTTTGTTAGATTTTATTTCATGTCAAACACATTGTTTAGGTTGTGTCAGGAGTGTGAGAGGTTTAGGTGAACACCGCAGAAAGTGCCAACATTATTTTTTTCCTTTCTAATGATATATGTTCGTCCCAGAGCTTAGTCCTACCCCAGGGTCTCGTCCGTCTCCAGGGCTCCTATACCGTTTTCTGATACTCTGGCGCAACAAGTGTAATAAAGACGAGTAGTGTGGTGGATGGTCTACATCCAGTGAGTCGTCTATAACAAATTTCTGCGTAGTTTCTGATTGCAAATCACAGGTAGGGGCAAAAGCTAAATACATACAATTCTTCTGTGGCGTAAATTGGGACTTTAAATACAATGTAAGTTTATTTGTTTGTAGATAGACAGGAAAGATGTCCGTACGGTGTGCGGTGTAGATCAGTTATTGTTTCAGCCTTTTAAGCAATCGTGTCGGAATTTAAGAGCTGACGAGATGTGTGTTTCGGTTCTTACAATTTTCGAAAATTTCAGCATATCCGAAAAGCAAGAAATTAAAGAAATCTGATTCAACTATGAATATCACGAAGACACTCGAAAGTTTAGGGTTATACAAGAAAACAAAAAACGCAATAAACAGATCAACACTCGATGTTATACAAATAATTGGTTTCGTTTTCAAGCACCTATTTCTAATATTCGATTTTCCAAAGTGACACACGACACGTGTCATTTGTCACCTGTCACCTGTCAGTTGAAGAATGTAATCCTTTTTAAACGAAAAAAAGTTTAGGAATTGCCGTCCAGGTCAAAGTTAAAATTGCTGATTTTTATTAAAAAGAGTTTGCATGTTGCTTCGAATAATTATTGCTTGTTTACACCAAACCGACACAGCAGCTACCATTTTTATTGGGAGATCTGGACCTCGTTTAAGATATACAAACTTCTCATTTACTGTATTAAATCATAGCTAGCAGTCAATTCATCTTTTTATGACCGTTCATTATGGTACTTGACATGGTGAGACATGGATTTCGTTGTGCTGGTGTTGGGTGTATGAATAACACAAGAAAGTTGTTGAAGTGAAAGAAAAGCGTTTGCACAAATCACTATAGCCACTATTTTGTGTTGTGATCAAAGTGAGCGGACGTGTTTTCTCTCGCTCTTCAAAAAGTAAAATTATATACTATTAACTCGTAATTTATAAAGTATATTTCTATTACAATGGCTCTTACAATGGAATCTATTAAAGAAATGATGAGGGAAATGTTCGAAGAACAGCGCGCAAGTATTTTGGACGAAACGAAGGAAATTTTGAAAAAGCAAGAAGAAACTTTCGCTACCATTGTTAGTTCGAACATGACAATACTCACAGAGAGGCTGAATAATATCGAGAAACAATTGAGGAACACTTCTGATAGATTGACGACAACTGAAAAGAACATAGAAGATTTAAAAGAAGGGGTTAATTTCCAGGAGGAGGTTTTTGAAAGCAAAATTAAGGATTTGAATGACAGGTTGGATACGGACATTGAAGGTTAACTTGATGAAGTTGATGATAAAATGCAGAAGGAACAACTTAAGAATAGATGGAGTGAAAGAAAATGCAAGTGAGACATGGGGTGACGTGGAAGAAAAGGTCCAGAGAGTATTACAGGACAAATTGCAAGTTGAAGGCGTACAAATAGAACGAGCGCATCGAACAGGAAGAAGAAATGAAGGAAGACCAAGAACGATCGTGATGAAGCTGCTGAGTTATAAGGACAAGGAACGTATTCTAAAGCTTGCAAAAAATTTAAAAGGAACAAGCATCTACATCAACGAAGATTTCTCGCCGGCAACAATGAAAATAAGAAAAGATCTATTTAAAGAAATAAAAAGAAGGAGAGAAAAGGGAGAACGTGTTGGTATAAAGTACGATCGGATTGTTAAATTGAAACCTGTTTCGTCCAGTTATAATGGTGAGAACACTAAATAATTATTTATATATACTAATTTGTTTAGTACTATTTTATTGAACGTTTTACAAAAATAATATGGGTGACAACCTAACATTTAATATTTCTGATAATAATGAAAACATAACTTTGAATAATTCTAACGATCCAGACGCGAATTTTTTTCATAATAACAAAATTGAAACTCAATGCTTTACTATAGCTGAGGCTAAAACACATTTTCATACTTTGCAAAGTAAAACATTTTCTCTGCTTAATGTAAATATAAGAAGCATCAAAAAGAAATTTGAAATCTATGCTCGATGAACTTAATTTCTATTTCAAAATCATTTGCATTACAGAAACCTGGTGCCAAAGTAGGGATGCAGAAAATGATTCAAATTTAACAATTGTGAAAAGAACATGTAAATTAAAATTCTTGGGAGTCTATCTTGATGAAACTTTATCATGGAGAGATCATATCAACATTTTAGAAAATAAAATAGCAAAAAATATTGGAGTCCTATATAAAGCGAAACCATACTTGAATGTTCGTTGCTTACGTGATTTGTATTTTTCATTCATACATAGCTATTTAACTTATTGTAACATTGCATGGGGTAGCACCAACCAAACTAAACTACATAAATTATATAATAAACAAAAACATGCTTGTAGAATAATATTCGGAGTGAACAGATACACACCTTCGCAACCAATTCTCCATAAACTTAGAGTACTGAATATTTTTCAATTGAACGTGCACCAAGTTCTCTAGTTCATGTTTAAAGTTAAACATGGATTGGTACCTCCAATTTTCACAAATCAATTTTCCAATATCGAGCATAGGTACAATACCAGGTATGCAAAAAGTAATTTTATTATTCCAAAAACCATTCTTAAATCTACTACTTTTTTCATTCGACACAGAGGTCCCGTTATATGGAATTCATTCTTAAAAGAAAATACGAAGCATAGTGATACTTTTATCTCTTTTAAAAAAGTAACAAAAGATAAGTTACTTGGAACAGTTATCGACAAAAGAAAGTATTTTTAGGATAGATATTGTAAAACATAGAAAAAACTGAGAGTGAGAGTGTGAAAAAACATTATTCTTGTAAATATAGGAAAGTATACTTTATAAGTATTATTATAGAAGCTCAACACTAGGGGCTCATATTCATAGGTTAGCATAAAGGTGTTAGCTAGCCAAACAAGAATAATTTTCTCACTTTTATCCAGCTGAAGCTAGCTAACAAAAATAAAATAATTCTTACATGATAAGACATAAGTTTCACAGTGACGAGCTCACCAACTAGCAAGACAACATAGTCGCACCAAAAATAATATGATATAGATAGTATTCTGAAAGTCGATAATAATATGATAAGCATATTATTTTACGGCCTTGCAAACACCGTGTAAAGCTCTGCTCCTAATATTTGCGTAGCTGATAAATAAAAGATGGCGGACTATTTCACTTTTTCTTGTGTTTTTCTGCATTTTTCTTTAATTGTAGTGCTTCTTTGTATAAGCTACCTAATGCGATGTTACAGTAGTAACGTAGCTAAATAACAGACGGCTGGCTGTTTAAAGCAGTGAAACAAACTAAATAGATTTTACCAGGCGGCTTTGTTGTCTGGTAAAATGAAAGGCACCCTCCCACCCAGCTAGCTAGGTAGCTTTTTGTGTTTCTTGCTAAAATGATGCAGCTGCAACCTCAGCATGCCATGCTGTTGTGATATTCATTATCATCATTCATTATATATAATAGCTAGATGTATTTAGCTAGCTACAGTTTTTAACCCTCTGAGTCCTGTGATATCAGTTTAGCTAGTCCAGTTTTAGTCTTTCATATACTGGCAACTGGTGCTGTTGCTGTCGCTTAGTGGTTTTAACTGAAATAATTGACAGGATATATCCCTTGATATTTGTGAGGCTAGCCATGTAAAATATGCACATCTATCTAATCTAACTACTGCTCGTCTTAATGTTGCTACACACAAATGTTGTTTAGACGTTTAGGGGGGAGGGGTGAAGGTTTAAGGGGCCTTCGAAAAAAAATTTGCGGCCCCGTTAGCGGGATATCGCCGCTAAGGGGAGGAGGGGGTCTGAAGTTTGAAAAAAGAATCCGCTAAGGATCGAGAAATTTCAAAAATTTGTTCGTGGACTGAAAATTCTTCGTCGTTCGCGAGCATAATTCCTCTTATCATCAATTCCGATAACTTTTATCTACAAAACACGCCCCTGAGCCAAGATTTATCCTAATGTGTGTATTTCATGGACGGAAATCCGCTAAAAGAGAGGGGGGAGGGGGTCCGAATCTTAGCGGCGATATCCCGCTAACGGGGCCCAAAAATTTTTTTAGAAGGCCCCTAATACGTTGACTTAGGCAAAATGACACAATTATATATAATAACAAGGACTTTTTTCCTAATAACAACAAGAAAAGTGTGTCATCACGTGTTAAGAACATTTTCTTTTTCTTTTATTTTGCTTTCAATTTAATTTCGTTTATCGATAAAATACTGACCAGCTGCAACCCTGTGTTTCCGCGGCATATGCTTTATAAGAGTAAGGCATTAGTTTTAGGGCTGTGGGTCTTGTTGTTATTATTTTAGTCA
Source organism: Hydractinia echinata (assembly GCA_030067915.1). Taxonomy (NCBI): domain Eukaryota; kingdom Metazoa; phylum Cnidaria; class Hydrozoa; order Anthoathecata; family Hydractiniidae; genus Hydractinia; species Hydractinia echinata. Next base: position 50,262 of record JASGCC010000627.1, read on the forward strand.
AGCGAGTAAATGTAAACAGAAACAGCTCAGTGAAGAGCAATTCGGACAGCTTCAATTACAATATTTTGTGATTGAGTGCCTTGAAATAAGGAACTTTGGCGTCCAAATGAGTATACATATATATATATATATATATATATATATATATATATATATATATATATATATATATATATATATATATATATATATATATATATATATATATATATATATATATATATATATATATATATAACGCTAAATCGACCTTAAGTGGCCTTTAGTGAAAATAAGAACTTTGTATGGACTTCCATTTAAAGCCGATTTTTTCGGAAAGTACTGACTTTGCTTATTTAATAGATATGTCAAAATAACACATGTGCGAAGCCCTGTTCAACGATGTGGCCACCGATTCGATTTGGCTGATTTTAAAAAAAAAAGTCCATTAGAAGTTTTTAGATGGTTTTGCTTCCACTTTACGTAATTTTACACACTAATTTGACCTAAAGTGGATTTTTTCATATTGTTTTTACTTATCGTATGTAACATGCAGTAATACAATTCCAGTCGGGAAAGCAGTTTAGGAATGCAATATGTTGTAGTTTAAGTAAAAATCTACCCAAAAAATGCGGTTGACATCGTGAAATTCTCGATTCCGAATGATTACTGCGCTTACAAAATAAAAATTACTAATCATTCCAAATTTTGGAGCAAATTCCTTCAATCACAGAGAGTGGCCAAAGTTTAGAAATCTTACTTGCGCAAGATTTTTCTTATCTGTTTCAGGCAATCGTATCAAACAGATTTAGAGCAAATTGTCAACGGGTATTGGAAAAAAGCCTTCGTATCAATGTTAAAAAAACAACGGAGAATTGAAAACAAAAAATATTTATCCTTTTCCCATATACGTCAGTTAGATATAATATACATATAAAAAGAGAACTAAAAACTAAAATACTAATATTCAAAGAATTAAGCATACAGTGGTTCATAATAGTCGTGTAGTAAAAAAATGAAGAAGCACACCACTAGTGTCACGTTAATAAAACTTGTGAACAAAATCAATGTTAAAAATGGACTAACAAGTCTATGAACAGTAAAGTTCCTGATACAGAAAACAAAACGGGTGTATATATCAAAATTTTTTTGCCCATACACGCTGGCTCTTGCTGGCCTTTATTCTTACTCTGTTTTTCTCACAGCGGTCAGGATTAGATTTATGTTGTGAGTGCAACACAGCGAAAATCAGAGAAAGGTCGTATAATGGGCGGAGCAGTGAGGGCTAACCAGGTGTATAGATGCTTACATTTAAAATTACATTTTCAGTTGATTTCCTCTCTTCGCGACAACACGATCCCATTTCGTTCTTTCGTTGTTAATTTTTGCTCGGAGTTTATAAACTGAAATACCGAACTCGTCGGCCACTCTTTTCATATCATCGGCAGCTAGAAATGTAAAAAAAAACAAATTCTAATCTGGCGCTTTTTACACAATGATAGTGAAAAACAAAACAAAAAGAAGATACTAACAAGGCCATCCAGCACTCCTATCTCTAACATACACTCCCATCTTCTGATAAAGAAGTTCGTTGTTCTCCTTACTCCATTGGAAATACCTCACTGTGCAAACTGAAAGTCAAAAAATAAGTAAATTAATTATAAACATATTGCCGTATTCTATTAGGCGCCCAGCATTTTTAAAGCTTTTTTTTGTTCGGATCACTACGATATATAAAAAAGAAAAAAACAACAACAAGATTTCAGATTAAACTGTATTACGGTTTCTAGTCAACATCTTCAATATTATTCACGAGAAAAAAGTCTTTGATTCGACTTCATTTTGATCGTTAAAACATTTATACAGATAAAATTACCAAGTTCAATACAGATAAAATCACCAAGTTCAATCACGCAAGCATTAGTCCAAAGAATAGGTTGGATTATATTATCATACCTTTTATTGTTTCTTTTTCTGAAAAATCATTTTCTGCAAGTCTAACATCGTCTGGTTCGACTTCTTTATCTCCACTATCTTATAAAATAAAAACTTTTATTGCACAACAAACCACTAAGACGTTCTTTTTGCAGACGTATATAGTAAGTGACTATAATCACGATTTTTGTAACATTTTTAGAAATAAAATCACCAAGTTCAATCACGCAAGCATTAGTCCAAAGAATAGGTTGGATTATATTATCATACCTTTTATTGTTTCTTTTTCTGAAAAATCATTTTCTGCAAGTCTAACATCGTCTGGTTCGACTTCTTTATCTCCACTATCTTATAAAATAAAAACTTTTATTGCACAACAAACCACTAAGACGTTCTTTTTGCAGACGTATATAGTAAGTGACTATAATCACGATTTTTGTAACATTTTTAGAAATGTTACTAGGTTAGCACTAATAAGCATCGAAATAATATTTTTGTTTACCTGTTTTATATAACACTTCCTTAGATGAAACGTCACCTTTACTGACGTTTGGCGTTTTTTGTCGTAGTCGATAAACTTTTTTTCCAAACCTTTTCGTTTCAGCTAAAATGCAATAAATACCTCAAAAGATCGAACAAACGGCTAGAATAATAAACACCAATGGTGATATAATATTAATAATTCTTGAAATATGAAACTGTTTGTAATTTAACCTCTTCTGGAACTCTTCTAGCGCCGTTCTTACAGTTTACCTTTTGTAACACGAGTCAATGAGAAAAAACCTATGCTTTAATAAAGTTTCCCTTTGCTAAACTAAACACTCGGGCGTTTAACCAGCCAACAAAGGTATTTCCACTTTAATGTTCAAATAAAAGTCAAGGACTTTGAATGTCTAACCAAACAAAGAGGAATATGTTGCTAGATGGCTAGATATTTGCCTTAGGTATTATTCATTAATACATCCTCATTATTATTGTACCTTTTCTAAGCGTCTCTTCTTCTGAAGAATCATCCCTCTTACTGAATACTCGTGTTTTTGTTTGTTGACTGCATATTTTCTTTTTCTTTTCTACTGACCGCACTAAATTGAAAGTATGCAAGTATAATCATCCAAAATGTTGGTAAAAGTTTATCTACACATTCTAAAGAAACAAGATCTACTTTACTTTTAAGTTTGATAGGAAGATGGAGAAACTAGGCATACATAGTTTTTTAGCACATTATCACAACAAGAAGTTATTCAGGCAGCTCAATAAATATCAGGGGAAGGGGTTAGTTTTTCACTCAATTTTGATCACAGTGGCTTTGATTTATTCTGACTTCTTTATTAGAAAGTTAGATTAATTCTTGTGTTACATGTATATAAACTTGTATTCCTTATGGCATTTTTGAAGACTTTCATTAAAATATGAACATTTGCTTTTCTTGATTTCCCAATTCTACTGAAACTTTTTTTCAATCTAGTTAATTGGAGGGGAAAAAAGATCTAATAAAAGGGTTGGGCGGGTCAATAAATTTAAATAGGTGGTTAAATTTCCCGAAATTTAGTGTTGTCTCCCTCTACAGTTAGGTTAGCAACGGTGACAGTTATGCGTTATATCTTTAATGGAGAGAAACCTAGGTTTGGGGAATTGACAGCATTAAATACTGCGCTTAAAAAATGTTAAATTTGGTGCAGAGGAAAAGTAAGTAATTTTTGCAGGTATTTATTTTCTCGGCAATTGTATTTTTAAAATTGACGAATAATTCAATTTATTTAAAAAAAATATTTTGCTGGAAATTTAATTTGATTGACGTTGAAAAAACGATTTTTCTCAAACCCGCCAATTTTATTTTTAAAAATGTCTACGTATACTTTTATATATATAGGGCTTCTTTCAAAAATTACCGTTCTGCAAAGTCAACAACAAATATATTATCACCTACCTAACTTCCTTTCCAAGGAATCCTTTGCCGATACCACAGTGGAAGACTGATATGCTTTGTCTAAAATGTCAATTTAATTTTAAAGGTATTACTTTTTTTATCTGGAAAAATACATAATTAAAAATAAATTTATGGATTTTACACTTTTCACAACACCATTTTCAATCACAAAACAAAAAGATAAATTTAAAGCAAAATTTAAAAAAACTTACTTGAGTCAATATTAAGTAAGTGCTTTCCAGTCGACATTAATTGTTGATGTGCTGCAGGTGCCTGATACACTTTTTCATTCATTTCCTTACTGTGGCCAAAATGTTTGTAAGCAAGGTTTTTTTCTCCATCACTAAGATTTAAAGCAGCAACCAGTGTACTCAATCGGTGTCGATTTGTTGTACCAGTTATGCGAGTTTTGTCAATAATTGGGAGATTTTCGCATACACTTGTTAAACTATGCCAACCAGAACAGTGTCTGTCAGAGTTTTGAGTACTTGGGAACACATAACAATTTTCATCCGAAATTGACACATCTTTTCTGATTTTCTCATCCGCCAGGATTCGCATTGCAAAGAATGTGTCCTTTGGTATCAGTACTGGTACTAGATGATTCACACCTTTTCCGGTTTGGTATGTAATTTTCAAATTTTTCACTTCCTCGGAGACAGCATATATTTGCCTATCCAGCCAAGTTCCATCTTCCGCTTCCTTCCATTCTCGTAGCAGCAGTCGGGCGGGTTCACCACCCCGACGACCATTAAATAATGTAAGACGTGTGCATGCACAATTTCGCAATTTGACAAATGAATGTGTGTCCCAAACCTTCAATGCGTCGTCTTCGAAGCTTGCCATAGTGTTAATAACATAATCTCTTATCTTTGTGATATCTTCTTCAATAGGTAATTGAGCAGGTTTCTTACTCTTTACATTTCGCCTCAGGTTGAGATCGTAGGTTGCATCTGCAAATATTTCATCTTTTCTCATTTGTAAAAGGACTAAAAAATCTGAGAAAGATTTAGCTACAGCGTCTTGGTCTTTTGAGAGAAAGTACCCGACGCACTTTTTGGCACTTCCAGAGATTAAGTAGTATAAAGCAGCTTTTAGACCAGACTTCTGTGTCTCAAAATGAGTGTCAGTATATATTTCAATCGCCTCCTTCAATTTATCAAAGTTTGTGCGAAAAAACATATCTGAGGCATTACCATGAATAGAATTTATTTTCAATGATTTAAAATGAATGTAAAGATGGCTTAGCCTTCTCATATCCGTTCGTACGGTACTTTGAACCTCATACTTTTTATCTGCTCGCCTATTCACTTTTTCGTACAAACGTGATCCAACCATCAATATAATTGGGTCTGATTTAGCAGCAAGTCCAACTGCATCATCTCTCATAGGCTGTAAAATATCTTCTTTGAATTTTTGTTTTACATCTTCGTTTAATTCCTTTCTTAACATTGAGAGTGGTACACCGACTTTGGAGGAGCAACAATCTTTTCCGCATTCTTTCATGTGCCTTGTAATAAAGGACTTAGCATAAAACGCATTACAAAGAGAACACATGACCAGCTCTTCACACTTTCTAACTTTCTTTTCCCTTTGATATTTCGGTGTTTCGGTCTTCATTTGCTTTATGTTTTCTTTGTAAATACCCTTTCTTTTAAAGGCACGGAAACACTTCGCTCTTTCTCTTTTTGGTTTTTCCAGTGCATTTTTAACAACATCGTCGTTTTTATGGAACTTTGTAATATGCCTTGTCAAGCGGCTAAACATTTTGCCACAAATAAAACATGGTCTATCGGGATGTCGAGTTGCTTTCTGAAGATAAATTGAGAAAGTTAAGTACAACAAATCCTCTCACTGCTAGAAATTAAAAGACGTTTGGAAAATATATGTTTTTGTTCTGACAAAGAGTTCTGTCTGGCAATATACAAATTTTGTTTTTTGTGAAAATATAAAAAAACTATTATTGGGGCTCTAAAATAAAATGGGATTTTAAATTTTTGTAAAATGATGAGAGAGAGAAAATCTATGGGTGGTTGGTGGGGTTTCAAAAAATGTATATATAAATATTAAAATATATCACGTTTTGTGTTCTTAATTTCGTAGCACAACTTTTTATATTCCGGACTGACAGACGGCAGCTATTATTAGAGAGATTATTTTCTGTTTTATAGTTTAAGTATAATGTTTTATAGAAAAACACATTGATGTTTTATTTAAAAAGGCTGCAAAAATTTGAAAATATGTTATAATTGGATCTTTAAATTTTAAGCAGTGATGTTCAAACTGCCATTCTTCCAAGACCTAATATGCATTTGATTGCTTTTTATTACTTCGAAGGTAATTTTACAAGCTTTAAAAACTTACTAAAACAAGCCACGTATTTGCATGTAATGATCACTAAAGATATTGTATGAAAATTAGAGAAGTAAAATCTTTGTGATATTGAGCAATAATATCTAGATTAGGTAATTGATTTAAAAATGTAAGTATAATTTCACTATTGACAGGATAAATTTTAGGAGGCCAGTATTTCTACAACAACTACTAACTTTTTTCTGAAATATATGAAACGCCAAAAAACCATAAGTGCATTCAAAAATTATAAAGCAATGCCTATGCAATCGCAAAATATAGTCACACTGGGGCTAAACATTAGAGAAAATCGCGACCTTACTAGAATATGACAAACTGTATTTTCTACCCTTCCAGTACTAGTAATAACAATTAGGACATTTTTATAAAATATATAAAAAAACTTCCCTTTCACACTTCGCAACATTGGTGGTGAAATCGTAAGCTATATATATGTTTATATGTTTAAAGGTTTTTAGGAGGAAAAGTTCTAGTAGTTTCTGAAAAACATAAAAATCTTGCTGGCCTATCTTTTTAATAACAAATCAAGTTAACCCACCTTCTCATTCTTCGCATTTTTGTTTGTGATTTTTTTAACAACTGGAGTGCTTGCCAACGTTGGCTCTAAACCAATTAATAGTGTATCCTCAAATGTTTCTGACACTGCATCAGAATCAATAACTTCTTGATCACTGTCTAAGAGGAGACCAGAGTCTTGATCGACTGGTTTCTGAATAAATAAATAATTAATACACAAAGAGTAAACCTTTAATAAAATGGAAACATATTTTATCCATTAAAGAACAAGTTTTGCTTAATGACTTATTGACTAAGAATGAGATTCAGGAAAAATTTTAACATTTAAGACATAATTTATGGAAGAAGAATAAGATAGATATATGCATACCTGATAAATGGGTTCATTGCTGTCATTATTGATAGCCATGTTCCCATCATTTCGATTAATGGAAGAAACTTCATCAGGGTTACCACCAAAGGAAACATCCAAAATGTTGTTCTCAAAGTTGGTCTTGCTATTTTTGATATTCTGATTTTCCTTGTCCAATTCACTGTATTTGACAGCTTTAAGAGGATCTGTTAAGCCTTTTTCTGTGGCCATCAGCATGGTATCATATGAAGATGTGGGTACATTGCAAACATTACCAACTCCCACTTCACAGGTGTTGTCAACATTAATTTTCATATTAATACTCGTCATGTTGTGTCTAATTTCATGATTGTAAGGTATCTACAAAGGTCAAATGTAAGTACATCAGTAAAAAAATGAAACTACGTTGACCAGGGTGTGCACAGAATAACTAACACTGACATAAGTTATAGGTAATAATTTTAATACATGTCTATTTCTGCTGAAGCAGAAATAGACATGTATTGTACTTATAATGTAAGGGCAAATTGTCATTTCACAGATAACATTGCTTCTAACTGCTTTTTTTGTTGTTGTTACAGAAACACATTAACTGCTGAATCATAATGTTCTTTATGTACAAAATGCAAAAAATTGCAACAAATACACCACCTCAAAATTGGGTTCCTTGTGGTTTTTAATGACCACAATCTCACTTGGAACAATGGACAAAGCGTCATCTCTTTCACCACAGCAGGAAACACTAAAAGTGTTACTTTCAAACTTGATCTTGGCATAACCATATTTAGAGACATTGTGTTTGTTTAATTTATTGTCGTTATGAATTGCAAGAGATTGTTTTGAGTATTTTTCTGTGGATTTTACATTGCAATCATCACATTTCACTGAACAGGTGTTATCACCATTAATACTTGCAGCACTGTTTGTATTTTCTTGATCGCAAGGTAACTAAACAGTCAAAAGTAACTAATCATAAAAAGATAAAACTACTTTGACAAGACAGATTTCATCAAGCAGTTAGGTGATTGAAATTGTACTTTTGAACTATTGACTAATGATCTTATAAACTTAATTGGTCCAGTCCCATTTTATGCCTTGAATTGTGATAACTAGTTATTAACAATGTGGTTGAAAAATCAGAGTCATTCATTAGGTTTTAAACCCAAGATTAGTATGATTTGTATTAACATTTAACATTTAATAATATTTTTTGGATGACTACCCTAACAGTGCGAAAAAAGAATACTTACTTCAGAAACCTCATTTTCACTATCTGAATCAAATATTAAGTCATCTGTAGAGAAGACAAAACATCCATCAAGGTTTTTAGCGCTGGCAGGAAATATACCTTCTGCAGCAATATTTTTAGAAATCTGATTATCAATTTCCTGGGTGTTTGTTGAGGGTGCAGGAGCATTATTGACGATGGCATTGATAGCATTATTTTTTCTCTAAACAGTAGAAGAGAAAACTACCTTAAAGGGAATTCAAGTTGGAAGAAAATAGAAAAATCTTATGCTTAAAATGTAAAAAAAAATGTGTAAAAGTTTTTAGTTTACAGTTAGAGATTTGGACAAGGATGGCCTTAACACCAATAATACATCATTGAAAAGCGTTTAGTACAGTTAATTCTAAGTTTTCAAAAAAACCAGGTACATTAAGTGCAAAATATTTTTCACAAAAAATGTTTTGAAAGCAACATTTCCGTCAAGGTCATAAAAGTTTTAAAACAAGAAAATTCAAACAACATAAGATATTATAGGTGTACAAACTTTTGCTAGCAGAAGCTTTTGAAAATGGAAAACCAGATTAAAAGAAAGGTATTGCAATTAGTGTTCATAGACTTTTACGAATTGACATAAAGGAAAAAATGTAAAAACTCACAAAATTTGTGAAAATTTTTGTTCACAAATGTTTGTACATTTTAAGTAAAAAATTCAAAAATTTTCATTGACAATAATCACAGTGATAACTTAAAAATAATTTTTTTTAAGGGAATATAATTTAAAAAAATACTTTCTCATTTGAAGTTAATTTTTTCAGACATTTGTTCTTCTGACTTTTTTCTTTTCTCTTCTGATTTTTCGCACTTATGTATTCAGTAAAACAGAAGGTACATTTCTTTGTCATAGCCTTCTCTTAACAAGTCGTAATGCGAGTGATAACTTTCATAAAGTGTAGGTTTATAAAAATCAGAGAATGCAGTGTGATGCTTTTTTCTTGTTCTTTTTGCATGACTTTAGCAATTAAACAGTTGTTTTATAATCTCATCTTTAAATAAAAAATACATGCGCAATAGAACAAAATGTGTCCTTACCTCATGAGTAGCTTCATTTTCTATGTTTGATTCATCAAAAAACAAATCATTTTCAATTAGAACACATTCATTAATGGCGTCATTAGGGCTGGTGAAAGTTACTGTATTGTTCTTACAACTTGGCTTTGAAAAAACAGCGTTTTTAAAATCATCATCATACGTGGATTTCTTGGAATCTAGATCTGTAGTAATGAAGTTGATGTCTGCAAAAAAAGAATTGTTGGTGCCATTCTTTTGAGGTGCAGGAAATGCGTTCACGGTAATATCATTTGCAACATTAGTCTCTATGCTGCCAGTGTTTTCTTGATTTAAAGGTAACTAAATAACATAAATAAAGAAAACATCTGGAAACTGTTTCACATTATTGCTGCAATTTTTTTTTAAATAACATTATTTCTAATACTTTATTTTGAACTCTGATGTATTAACAACAAACCCTTTGAAATTGATTTTGAGATTTTCCCAGAGTCATAAGTTCTCTAATTTAAAACAATAAGAATATTCTATACATTATTAACATACAATTTCTATGACATCATGACCCATACGAGACTCGACAACAAAATCTAGTATTGATTGTTGTATCTAAAAATGAAGATGTGAATAAATAAATGACATGCTAAAACGGGATAAAAAAGAACAAGAAAGTATATTTAAGTACATATATTTCTTGTACTTAAAAAATATTGAGTGTCTTATGAATATTTTAACAAACATTGCAAGATTTCCTTTTTGAATTTGAAGCATTGGTAATTTAGCTGATTTAGCTGACTTGGCACTAATCTTGTAAAGTAACATATTTTCTTTTAAATGCCAGAAAATTATATTCTCAAAGGTTCCTAAAATCAATGTAAAAGTCTTCTTGCATTTGGGACATTGGTGAGTAAACCGCTTCCAATGATTTGCATACAGACATATATTGAAATTTTTCTGAAACTAATGTTGCGGAAATAAACGTTAAATTTCTTACAGCAACAATACTTTTTGTCCTGACAGTATATATTAAAACATTTTTTCACACAACAGAAAATACATATATGCGAAACCTGATGAAAATCTTCCTGTGATTCTTCATTCATAACCTATTAGCATAAATTAATAGATTAAGTTTCATTTATTGTAAATTCAAACTATTCTAAACCATTCATGAATTACACCAACCTTATTACAACCTCTATCATTGGTTAAGGCAGATGATTCATTGTTGATTATGTAACCTGAATCATCAACTACTTCCGTCTCATCGCAATCAGTAACCTACACAAAAAGTAAATGTTACGATTAAAATATATTTACTCTACTATTTAATCATTTACTGTGACTATTAAAGCCATGTCAACAAGAACTGTGATCCATCTGCACAGTTCATTCATAACCTATTAGACTTAATTAATCCATAAATAGATTAAGTTTCACTTATTGTAAATGCAAACTATTCTAAACCATTCATGAATTACACTAACCTCAATAAAATGTCTATTATTGATTAAGGCAGATGGTTCATTGTTGATAATGTAATCTGAGTCACCAACTACTTCCGTCTCATTGCAATCTGTAACCTATACAGAAAGTAAATGTCATAACCCCAACTTATGTACTATATTACGCTTAAATTACACACAGTTTTCACACACAAGAACTGTAATCCATCTGCACAAATTCTCTCAACATTTTTAAGACTTGGTCTTAGACACTTCAGAACTGCATTTTTAATTTATCTTGGAAACAATTCTATGCCTGTATATATATCAAAACTCAACTCTTGTAAATTGCATTTCAGTGTAAAAAAGCACTACTGCTTCACAGCCCCCTTGCGGAAAACTCATGTACCACCATTATTCAATTCTCAACATTATTTGTCTTTGTATATTTTGAACCTTTTTCCCAAAGCCTCCGTGTGGAAGTTTGGGCACAAAGTTATCACAACACATTAATTACATCAAGAGTATTCGAGTCTGGATGATATGAACAAGATATATACTGACTTAAAAACTATCCATTTTTTTAACTTTTTTAACCAAAAAATCAAGATCAGCAGATTAAAATTTTTCACAGTTACATATTAGCATTTTACTAAATGTGACTGAATATTAGATTTTTCAAAGCATGAAGACACACCAATTGCTCTGTTTTCTTAGCTGGTTCATTAATGGTACTTAGCGGAAATAGATCATCCTACAAAGAAAAAACAAACATTTTTAACAACTTTATAAATAATCCCAAGGGTAAAAATATCATTTGTCGGGATTTCCTTAAAGGTTTTGATTAATGCGTTATATTCAATATTTTAGGTGTGCGATACAAATCTATCTGTTCAAAGGGAATATGGAGTTATACAAATGATTTATGTTAAAATTATGTTAAAATTAATCTTTTAAAACTATATTGAATTAATGCTTCAAAAATATTATGTTGTATTTCCCCTATTTAACACCCTCACCCTTAGCTGTCCCACTAAGTTTAAAAAAAAATATACCTCCCTTTAACAAGCAGCTGGGCAGGTATAACATTCAATAAATTTGAAAATAAGCAACCAGGTTGTTATTCTTCATGCTATCCTTCTATTATTTCAAAAAACATAGGCCTTATAGTATGTCGTGACCAGCATTTTTTTGGTTTGATTGAACAATTGAATACTTTATCTCAAGTAACATCTAGATAATTTTTGTAATCTTGATATGTTAAAAAGATAATATTTATAAACAAAATTAAAACAAAGTGCAGACAAACCAATTTTATTCACAAAGGATTAAATTTTAAAGTAAACAAGAACACTTTCTACTTTGAGTACCCCACACATTGCTGTAAAAAAATGTAAATATGAACAAACTTTTTTTGTTATAAACTGTAAGTAAAAATATGGAATCACTTACTTTGAAAAAAGGTTTTTGCGTGTCTTTCTAAAAACAATAAATAAACAAAATTTACAAGTTAAGAATATGGTAATCCCTTTTGACACACATAAGTCTATCGAAAATATCTCAAATCACAAAACAATTTTTCTTTCTCTACAGGATGATATATTATATTTACTATAAGGAATTCCAAAAAAAAAAAACTGAACTTTTTTTTCACCTGAAGCACATGGCCACTTCATTTTAAAAATATCATATTTTTTATTTCAAGCTTCTAAAAAATTATTGTTTTTCTGTTTTAAAAGTTCAGAGTCGATCTTAAAAAGACAAAAACTAGCAGTTTAAGCATATATCTAGCATAAAATGCTAATTTTTCATGATTACTGCACAAAATGTGTGTACTTCTCAAGTGTCAAGCAAACAAAACACAAAACACGTGATAAAAATAAACAAGCGATAAAAAGGTAAAGTTTCCCTTCCTTAAAAAAACAGAAAACAACAACAATTTTCCTGCTTTAAAAAGCCTTTCCTAATCTGTCAAGGTACAAAGATGCACATTATACACTTTTAGTATATTTATTTTTATTGTTTTTAAATTCTAATAATTCAGATAAGTAAAAAATCTATTCACTTGAAGCAAGGTTAAATAACTTAGCTTCATTTTAAATAATAATTTTTCACTTACATTTCTCCTCCACCAAATATTTTTATCATTATAATTATATCTCAGCTCTTGAACCTTTCGGAATGTCATGCAACGCAAACAGACAAAGATGTGGTTTATCATCTATTGCTAGTTGTTTTTATGTTAGCATTGCAGTATCTTTGAGGAGAATCATTGATAAACTTGCAAATTTGACGACTTAAAGTCGCATCAATACTGTAGAGAGAAAGTATTTATCCACATAGTAAGCAAGGTACAAAATTACTTTATAAACATACACATTCGTGTGCGTTATTTTATGCAACAGACTAGAAATATTATTTGAACATTAATTTTATGTGACAAAAATTATAATTATATACACATTTTATTTTTGATAAAAGCCAGTTAAATAAATGTGTAAACATGAGTTTTTTAGAGCACACAAAATCAGTAATAAGGTTATCTTGCTGATAAAACCAAATTATCATATTGACAACTCTGTGATAGGAAAATATACTTTGCAGAACCAGTCTATTACTATTACTATTTTAAAGTCTGCATTTTTTCCCATAGAAATTTACCAAGGCATATAAAATATAATCATTAAATTTCAAATTGTGAAGCTCTACAGCTTTATTAGAACAATTTTTACTACTGATTTGCTATATTAGTTAGTGATCAAATTTACAAAAGAGTAGATTACAGTATTTTTTCTACAGTAAAAATGTTAAAGTTTCTTCAGTAGAAACACTTTTCATGCAACGTAAATATCATAATAGTAGCATCAAAACGTTTTAATTTTACTTTAAAAAATATAAATTTGGACGCAAAATCTTTGTTATTGAAAATAATATTTTTCATAATTGCAATAATAATCATCGTACCTTTAACCTATTTAATTTTAGTATATTTAATTTTGTGTTGCAAAATTTTTATGATTTAATTTGCAAATGGAAAAAACAAAAAAAAGAAACAGATACTTTAGTCACAGAAAAGAGCTTGTTTTCCCTCAAAAACGAAATAAAAAATGACCAAAAAAACATCAAAATAGCTTTTAGTATGCTTAAATCAGTCAAAATTGTTTCCTACTTTCAACGTGATTATCAGCAGGGTTTTCGAATTTCACAATATTCACGCTTAAATGTTTTTGCCTGCATTCTTTGATCTAGAAATAACTCAACAGTATTTAACTTCTTGATTCTTTTTGAAAAATTGCGTAATCAAATACGTAAACATATGTAAGCAAAAATCTGATTAGGCTCGCTCTAATAAAATAAAACATTTAAATAACAAACCATTGATCTTTTTTATGCAAATAAAAAAATGAAGTTTCCAATTTTCTCTTGAGCATAATTTAATTCACGGCGTTCTGCATCAATGTTGCTGATAAGGTCCCCTGTAAAAACAAAACAGTCAGCTTGCAAATATTACAACTGTTATAACAACAGCAATTGAGGTTATATTGAGGTAAAATACAAATTAATTGATTTTCAAATGCTGGCAGCTTAAAAATGCAAAAAAAAAAAAATTAAACCAGACTACGTATTATATATACCTGCATATCGCATAAAAACTCTCCCTTCTTTACGCATCTGGTCAACAAATACACCATAACCTAAATAATATCCAATATGTCTAAATTTATAAACACAGTTAGTAGCAATATGCTATTTTAAACGAGTAAAGATTTTCTTTGTTGTTTGTTGGCTGCTTATTATAAATAAAATTCTTATTTTATTTAGGTATTGTTTTCAATAAAGCACAAACGTTACATTCACTTTGCAAAAGTAGATCAAATATTTTTTTCTTTTCACACAAAATGTGAAAAATATAAATATAGGACGAAAACAATTACCAGGTTAAGGAAAAAATATATACTGCCACAAAAAAGGTTAAGACAATTTTTTTCAGACCTTTTCTGCATTTTTTCTAAAAAGTTGTATTCTCAACATACAATATACATAGACCGTTCTATTATATTAACAAAATGTGGTATTGTCAATTGTCTTTGAAGCATGGCCCAAATAAATTTATTTCCTCAAATAATTATTATCCTGTATTCATTTCCTTAAATAATTATTTTTTACATTATAAATTGAATTTGAGTGAGATATATTTCACATATATATATTTTGATTCGTCAAATAAAATAAATATGTTTTCACGCTCATTCATGCTTATTTATGAACAAAATAACATAAAATGTAAAAAAAAAATATTTTAAACCTATTGCTTCATTTATCCATAACTTTTCTAAATGTGGTGGGTCTTTCCTATCTCTACAATACTTCTGGGCGATAGCATCATCATTATGGCATTGACCTCCTCTGCGACTTTTCTTCATGCTGTAACAAAAAAACACTCTAACTTGGTAATGAACAGTACATGTACTACAGGTACTATTTAGAAAATCTGCACTGATGGTGCATCGTACAATGGCTGCTGGCATTTTCTACAGAAATTTTTAATAAATCCATGACCACACAAAAAAACAAAAAAAAAACAATCTAAAAAAATGTTACTGCATATTGAATGCAAAAGTTAAATTAAACTAAAATATTAATTACAAGCATACCTTTGACCTCACATATATAGGACCTCAATAGATAATATATATGTAAAGTATAATAAATTGTGACGATTCCAGGGAATTTGATAACAACCTATAATTATCGATCACTATTTAGCGATAATTCATGAAAAAAAGAACAGAATTATCGATAAATAAAATGGATTAGCGATCAGGTCATTAGCGATAAACAATGCTGAGCTATAATTATCGCTAATTTGATTTGCTTTGTCAGCAGATTATCGATAATAGTGCAATATGGCCGACGCATAAATTTTTTAGCTTATTATGCGAAAGCAAGCTAGACAACATTCTTTTAATGTTTGTCGATTAAATAACTTGCAAAACAGCAAAAACGGTTTGCTTGATGTTTTCATAAAGCGTATTAATATTCTTTTAAGAATCGTAAATATAATTTGTTTGATCGCTGTAAAAGATAAAAAAATAATTTAGTTAGTCTTTTTAATTTTTTTGTTCTGCAAAATATCGCACGCTGTAAACATGCGGCGCTGTCCAGACCCATTTTATTTTAGATTCTTTTTTTGGACGTAATGGCTGCGCTGGAACAAAACGTTATTAAATTAACTTACTACTTTATAACAAGTAAGAAACAAGTTTCTTTTTGTATAAAAGTCTACGCAATAAATTTACAGCTTTTTCAAAACTAAAACAAGTCTGAGTTACGGGAGCTAGCTAGCCTCTAACATTTGCATTGGAATAATTTTAATTGTGATCGTTTATAATTTGCCAAACTTTCAACAAATAGCAGGAACAAACCTTATTGAATTAGCTAGCTACTTTATGACAAGTAAGAACTTCTTTTTGTACAAAAGTCCCCACACCAGTGAATTTATAGCTTTCTTGAAACTAAAACAAGTCTGGATCAAGGAGCTAGCTAGCTAGCCTCAGGCTGTTGCTTTAGAACAATTTTCGTTGTGATCGTTTAATTTGCCAAACTTTCAGTCTGAAAAATTATATTATATCGGCAAATAAAATAAGAAAATCTGCTTAAATGCAAATTGATACAGCCAAATTAGGGGGTGTTTTTCTTTGTGCCACTTAAAGCCCTGTTTACACAAACCTCACAACACTACCTGGAAAATCCTGTTTTTTAACCATGTTAGATTTTTTTCACTGCTTGCATGCCGGGAGATTTCTTTATATTACACAAAATTGCAGTACCAAAAATATCATTTTTAGACACTGACACAATAAAGCTAGTGCGTGGTCATTCTGTAACTAATTTTTCCCACACCTGTTGAATTACGTAACTTTTTGTTAATATTTTTTTTGGAGTGCCAGTAAATCCTGTATCGGACATTTCATTTATGGGAGATGGTGTCGTCAGAAATTTGATATTTTGATACCCAATTTTTGGGCGAAAATTTGCATTGCATATTCCTTTATATTTAGAATTATGGTGTTACATGGTGGAGAAGAGTTTTGTGTGCTTCAGAAATCTTGATGGTTCCCATGGTCCACTCCTGAGTTATATATTTATAGTAATGTATTTTACCCAAAAAATAAATTTAGCCTCTTATTTTTGGTCACACGCGATTTTCTGATTTTTACACAGTTATTTATAAATAAATACTAGGAAGTAACATTTTTGGATTTAAGATGATTATCATTACTTTTTTCTATAAATGGTTTAAAATATTATTGCAGATCATTATCTAGTCCCACATGCGGCCTCTGATTTCAATTTTTTTTTCACATTTTCTTAAAATTGATAAAATATAAACTTGAGAACAAGATTATTTACCAATTTCAGTTGATTTAATGCTACCACCCAAAATTAACCGTAAATAAGGTTTTCATGTTTGTCTAAAAATTTCATTATTTATTCTCATGTTTGATAATCGCGTGTGAGCATTAAGATGTAAAGTTGTTTCACTGTACAGAAATAATTTTGATATGGTTTACATTAATAGTAAGTAGCACAATTTAAATTTTAGAAAATTTCTTTGTTTATAATATATATATATATATTTATTTTTTAAATGTTAAACTTTGAAATTGTTGTTAACTATAAATTATAATATATCATGAGGAAAGTATTTACATCCGTAGTTTCTACATTTTACGTTGCAAAATAATATGAAATGGAAATGTTTATGTATTCATTTTAGTTTTACCTTGTGTTACCAACAGGTCGTTGGTTAAAACACGTGTTTAATTGCCTATGTTGTCATGAACATGTAAATAAACAAATGTTGCTTAACACTTTTAGTGCTAAAAAGTCAGTGTGTACTTAACTTTTATCTTCATAAGGAGGAAAGCATTTCTTTATTTTTACCATTAGAAAGAGACATGTTCAGTCAAAAGGACGTTAAGTGTCAGTATTGTGTTCTTTATAAACGTGTTTCTTAATTAGAAAAACAACTTCTTGATATGGTCTTCCATTCTTGAAGTTAAGCAGAAAAAATCCCTGGATAAAAAACACACTAAGATTTCCATTTAAAATGCTTCTCATGTAATTGAGAACAAAACGACTTGTATGTATAATCCTCTATTTTCCCCAAAAAGACAACGAAATCAATAAAAATACAAAGAAAATTTAGACGTCTTTTAAGGATGACTCTATGCATTATCTCTC
>JASGCC010000628.1:0-68019 GCA_030067915.1 Hydractinia echinata
AAACGATTGACTGTGGGACTTAATTGAACTGATTTTGGACTTTGACCTTATAAATGTGATAAATGAGACAATTGGACTCCAAGAAATAACATTCTTCTTAATTTGACATGATTGCTGGAACTCAGCATTACACTGGGCGCTGTGGTAGCGCTTTATTTAAAAATTTAGATAAATAAGTCATTTTTTACTGTGGGACCAATCCTAGCCGTTAGCGCGCGCTGAAGAAATAGAGACAGTTTCAAAAACTACATTTCATTGACTTTCTAACGGTATCAGTCCGTTTGAGTTACAATTCGTACCAACATGTATTTAGCGATATTTTTCTGATATTACTAGGTTGCATCGCTTTTAACAGTGAAACGATTGACTGTGGGACTTAATTGAACTGATTTTGGACTTTGACCTTATAAATGTGATAAATGAGACAATTGGACTCCAAGAAATAACATTCTTCTTAATTTGACATGATTGCTGGAACTCAGCGATTACACTGGGCGCTGTGGTAGCGCTTTATTTAAAAATTTAGATAAATAAGTCATTTTTTACTGTGGGACCAATCCTAGCCGTTAGCGCGCGCTGAAGAAATAGAGACAGTTTCAAAAACTACATTTCATTGACTTTCTAACGGTATCAGTCCGTTTGAGTTACAACGGTTGCGTCACATATTCGTACCAACATGTATTTAGCGATATTTTTCTGATATTACTAGGTTGCATCGCTTTTAACAGTGAAACGATTGACTGTGGGACTTAATTGAACTGATTTTGGACTTTGACCTTATAAATGTGATAAATGAGACAATTGGACTCCAAGAAATAACATTCTTCTTAATTTGACATGATTGCTGGAACTCAGCATTACACTGGGCGCTGTGGTAGCGCTTTATTTAAAAATTTAGATAAATAAGTCATTTTTTACTGTGGGACCAATCCTAGCCGTTAGCGCGCGCTGAAGAAATAGAGACAGTTTCAAAAACTACATTTCATTGACTTTCTAACGGTATCAGTCCGTTTGAGTTACAACGGTTGCGTCACATATTCGTACCAACATGTATTTAGCGATATTTTTCTGATATTACTAGGTTGCATCGCTTTTAACAGTGAAACGATTGACTGTGGGACTTAATTGAACTGATTTTGGACTTTGACCTTATAAATGTGATAAATGAGACAATTGGACTCCAAGAAATAACATTCTTCTTAATTTGACATGATTGCTGGAACTCAGCATTACACTGGGCGCTGTGGTAGCGCTTTATTTAAAAATTTAGATAAATAAGTCATTTTTTACTGTGGGACCAATCCTAGCCGTTAGCGCGCGCTGAAGAAATAGAGACAGTTTCAAAAACTACATTTCATTGACTTTCTAACGGTATCAGTCCGTTTGAGTTACAACGGTTGCGTCACATATTCGTACCAACATGTATTTAGCGATATTTTTCTGATATTACTAGGTTGCATCGCTTTTAACAGTGAAACGATTGACTGTGGGACTTAATTGAACTGATTTTGGACTTTGACCTTATAAATGTGATAAATGAGACAATTGGACTCCAAGAAATAACATTCTTCTTAATTTGACATGATTGCTGGAACTCAGCATTACACTGGGCGCTGTGGTAGCGCTTTATTTAAAAATTTAGATAAATAAGTCATTTTTTACTGTGGGACCAATCCTAGCCGTTAGCGCGCGCTGAAGAAATAGAGACAGTTTCAAAAACTACATTTCATTGACTTTCTAACGGTATCAGTCCGTTTGAGTTACAACGGTTGCGTCACATATTCGTACCAACATGTATTTAGCGATATTTTTCTGATATTACTAGGTTGCATCGCTTTTAACAGTGAAACGATTGACTGTGGGACTTAATTGAACTGATTTTGGACTTTGACCTTATAAATGTGATAAATGAGACAATTGGACTCCAAGAAATAACATTCTTCTTAATTTGACATGATTGCTGGAACTCAGCGATTACACTGGGCGCTGTGGTAGCGCTTTATTTAAAAATTTAGATAAATAAGTCATTTTTTACTGTGGGACCAATCCTAGCCGTTAGCGCGCGCTGAAGAAATAGAGACAGTTTCAAAAACTACATTTCATTGACTTTCTAACGGTATCAGTCCGTTTGAGTTACAACGGTTGCGTCACATATTCGTACCAACATGTATTTAGCGATATTTTTCTGATATTACTAGGTTGCATCGCTTTTAACAGTGAAACGATTGACTGTGGGACTTAATTGAACTGATTTTGGACTTTGACCTTATAAATGTGATAAATGAGACAATTGGACTCCAAGAAATAACATTCTTCTTAATTTGACATGATTGCTGGAACTCAGCATTACACTGGGCGCTGTGGTAGCGCTTTATTTAAAAATTTAGATAAATAAGTCATTTTTTACTGTGGGACCAATCCTAGCCGTTAGCGCGCGCTGAAGAAATAGAGACAGTTTCAAAAACTACATTTCATTGACTTTCTAACGGTATCAGTCCGTTTGAGTTACAACGGTTGCGTCACATATTCGTACCAACATGTATTTAGCGATATTTTTCTGATATTACTAGGTTGCATCGCTTTTAACAGTGAAACGATTGACTGTGGGACTTAATTGAACTGATTTTGGACTTTGACCTTATAAATGTGATAAATGAGACAATTGGACTCCAAGAAATAACATTCTTCTTAATTTGACATGATTGCTGGAACTCAGCATTACACTGGGCGCTGTGGTAGCGCTTTATTTAAAAATTTAGATAAATAAGTCATTTTTTACTGTGGGACCAATCCTAGCCGTTAGCGCGCGCTGAAGAAATAGAGACAGTTTCAAAAACTACATTTCATTGACTTTCTAACGGTATCAGTCCGTTTGAGTTACAACGGTTGCGTCACATATTCGTACCAACATGTATTTAGCGATATTTTTCTGATATTACTAGGTTGCATCGCTTTTAACAGTGAAACGATTGACTGTGGGACTTAATTGAACTGATTTTGGACTTTGACCTTATAAATGTGATAAATGAGACAATTGGACTCCAAGAAATAACATTCTTCTTAATTTGACATGATTGCTGGAACTCAGCATTACACTGGGCGCTGTGGTAGCGCTTTATTTAAAAATTTAGATAAATAAGTCATTTTTTACTGTGGGACCAATCCTAGCCGTTAGCGCGCGCTGAAGAAATAGAGACAGTTTCAAAAACTACATTTCATTGACTTTCTAACGGTATCAGTCCGTTTGAGTTACAACGGTTGCGTCACATATTCGTACCAACATGTATTTAGCGATATTTTTCTGATATTACTAGGTTGCATCGCTTTTAACAGTGAAACGATTGACTGTGGGACTTAATTGAACTGATTTTGGACTTTGACCTTATAAATGTGATAAATGAGACAATTGGACTCCAAGAAATAACATTCTTCTTAATTTGACATGATTGCTGGAACTCAGCATTACACTGGGCGCTGTGGTAGCGCTTTATTTAAAAATTTAGATAAATAAGTCATTTTTTACTGTGGGACCAATCCTAGCCGTTAGCGCGCGCTGAAGAAATAGAGACAGTTTCAAAAACTACATTTCATTGACTTTCTAACGGTATCAGTCCGTTTGAGTTACAACGGTTGCGTCACATATTCGTACCAACATGTATTTAGCGATATTTTTCTGATATTACTAGGTTGCATCGCTTTTAACAGTGAAACGATTGACTGTGGGACTTAATTGAACTGATTTTGGACTTTGACCTTATAAATGTGATAAATGAGACAATTGGACTCCAAGAAATAACATTCTTCTTAATTTGACATGATTGCTGGAACTCAGCATTACACTGGGCGCTGTGGTAGCGCTTTATTTAAAAATTTAGATAAATAAGTCATTTTTTACTGTGGGACCAATCCTAGCCGTTAGCGCGCGCTGAAGAAATAGAGACAGTTTCAAAAACTACATTTCATTGACTTTCTAACGGTATCAGTCCGTTTGAGTTACAACGGTTGCGTCACATATTCGTACCAACATGTATTTAGCGATATTTTTCTGATATTACTAGGTTGCATCGCTTTTAACAGTGAAACGATTGACTGTGGGACTTAATTGAACTGATTTTGGACTTTGACCTTATAAATGTGATAAATGAGACAATTGGACTCCAAGAAATAACATTCTTCTTAATTTGACATGATTGCTGGAACTCAGCGATTACACTGGGCGCTGTGGTAGCGCTTTATTTAAAAATTTAGATAAATAAGTCATTTTTTACTGTGGGACCAATCCTAGCCGTTAGCGCGCGCTGAAGAAATAGAGACAGTTTCAAAAACTACATTTCATTGACTTTCTAACGGTATCAGTCCGTTTGAGTTACAACGGTTGCGTCACATATTCGTACCAACATGTATTTAGCGATATTTTTCTGATATTACTAGGTTGCATCGCTTTTAACAGTGAAACGATTGACTGTGGGACTTAATTGAACTGATTTTGGACTTTGACCTTATAAATGTGATAAATGAGACAATTGGACTCCAAGAAATAACATTCTTCTTAATTTGACATGATTGCTGGAACTCAGCATTACACTGGGCGCTGTGGTAGCGCTTTATTTAAAAATTTAGATAAATAAGTCATTTTTTACTGTGGGACCAATCCTAGCCGTTAGCGCGCGCTGAAGAAATAGAGACAGTTTCAAAAACTACATTTCATTGACTTTCTAACGGTATCAGTCCGTTTGAGTTACAACGGTTGCGTCACATATTCGTACCAACATGTATTTAGCGATATTTTTCTGATATTACTAGGTTGCATCGCTTTTAACAGTGAAACGATTGACTGTGGGACTTAATTGAACTGATTTTGGACTTTGACCTTATAAATGTGATAAATGAGACAATTGGACTCCAAGAAATAACATTCTTCTTAATTTGACATGATTGCTGGAACTCAGCATTACACTGGGCGCTGTGGTAGCGCTTTATTTAAAAATTTAGATAAATAAGTCATTTTTTACTGTGGGACCAATCCTAGCCGTTAGCGCGCGCTGAAGAAATAGAGACAGTTTCAAAAACTACATTTCATTGACTTTCTAACGGTATCAGTCCGTTTGAGTTACAACGGTTGCGTCACATATTCGTACCAACATGTATTTAGCGATATTTTTCTGATATTACTAGGTTGCATCGCTTTTAACAGTGAAACGATTGACTGTGGGACTTAATTGAACTGATTTTGGACTTTGACCTTATAAATGTGATAAATGAGACAATTGGACTCCAAGAAATAACATTCTTCTTAATTTGACATGATTGCTGGAACTCAGCATTACACTGGGCGCTGTGGTAGCGCTTTATTTAAAAATTTAGATAAATAAGTCATTTTTTACTGTGGGACCAATCCTAGCCGTTAGCGCGCGCTGAAGAAATAGAGACAGTTTCAAAAACTACATTTCATTGACTTTCTAACGGTATCAGTCCGTTTGAGTTACAACGGTT
The DNA here is from genome assembly GCA_030067915.1 of Hydractinia echinata. Classification (NCBI taxonomy): domain Eukaryota; kingdom Metazoa; phylum Cnidaria; class Hydrozoa; order Anthoathecata; family Hydractiniidae; genus Hydractinia; species Hydractinia echinata. The sequence goes on from JASGCC010000628.1 coordinate 5,494, forward strand.
GCGTCACATATTCGTACCAACATGTATTTAGCGATATTTTTCTGATATTACTAGGTTGCATCGCTTTTAACAGTGAAACGATTGACTGTGGGACTTAATTGAACTGATTTTGGACTTTGACCTTATAAATGTGATAAATGAGACAATTGGACTCCAAGAAATAACATTCTTCTTAATTTGACATGATTGCTGGAACTCAGCATTACACTGGGCGCTGTGGTAGCGCTTTATTTAAAAATTTAGATAAATAAGTCATTTTTTACTGTGGGACCAATCCTAGCCGTTAGCGCGCGCTGAAGAAATAGAGACAGTTTCAAAAACTACATTTCATTGACTTTCTAACGGTATCAGTCCGTTTGAGTTACAACGGTTGCGTCACATATTCGTACCAACATGTATTTAGCGATATTTTTCTGATATTACTAGGTTGCATCGCTTTTAACAGTGAAACGATTGACTGTGGGACTTAATTGAACTGATTTTGGACTTTGACCTTATAAATGTGATAAATGAGACAATTGGACTCCAAGAAATAACATTCTTCTTAATTTGACATGATTGCTGGAACTCAGCATTACACTGGGCGCTGTGGTAGCGCTTTATTTAAAAATTTAGATAAATAAGTCATTTTTTACTGTGGGACCAATCCTAGCCGTTAGCGCGCGCTGAAGAAATAGAGACAGTTTCAAAAACTACATTTCATTGACTTTCTAACGGTATCAGTCCGTTTGAGTTACAACGGTTGCGTCACATATTCGTACCAACATGTATTTAGCGATATTTTTCTGATATTACTAGGTTGCATCGCTTTTAACAGTGAAACGATTGACTGTGGGACTTAATTGAACTGATTTTGGACTTTGACCTTATAAATGTGATAAATGAGACAATTGGACTCCAAGAAATAACATTCTTCTTAATTTGACATGATTGCTGGAACTCAGCATTACACTGGGCGCTGTGGTAGCGCTTTATTTAAAAATTTAGATAAATAAGTCATTTTTTACTGTGGGACCAATCCTAGCCGTTAGCGCGCGCTGAAGAAATAGAGACAGTTTCAAAAACTACATTTCATTGACTTTCTAACGGTATCAGTCCGTTTGAGTTACAACGGTTGCGTCACATATTCGTACCAACATGTATTTAGCGATATTTTTCTGATATTACTAGGTTGCATCGCTTTTAACAGTGAAACGATTGACTGTGGGACTTAATTGAACTGATTTTGGACTTTGACCTTATAAATGTGATAAATGAGACAATTGGACTCCAAGAAATAACATTCTTCTTAATTTGACATGATTGCTGGAACTCAGCATTACACTGGGCGCTGTGGTAGCGCTTTATTTAAAAATTTAGATAAATAAGTCATTTTTTACTGTGGGACCAATCCTAGCCGTTAGCGCGCGCTGAAGAAATAGAGACAGTTTCAAAAACTACATTTCATTGACTTTCTAACGGTATCAGTCCGTTTGAGTTACAACGGTTGCGTCACATATTCGTACCAACATGTATTTAGCGATATTTTTCTGATATTACTAGGTTGCATCGCTTTTAACAGTGAAACGATTGACTGTGGGACTTAATTGAACTGATTTTGGACTTTGACCTTATAAATGTGATAAATGAGACAATTGGACTCCAAGAAATAACATTCTTCTTAATTTGACATGATTGCTGGAACTCAGCATTACACTGGGCGCTGTGGTAGCGCTTTATTTAAAAATTTAGATAAATAAGTCATTTTTTACTGTGGGACCAATCCTAGCCGTTAGCGCGCGCTGAAGAAATAGAGACAGTTTCAAAAACTACATTTCATTGACTTTCTAACGGTATCAGTCCGTTTGAGTTACAACGGTTGCGTCACATATTCGTACCAACATGTATTTAGCGATATTTTTCTGATATTACTAGGTTGCATCGCTTTTAACAGTGAAACGATTGACTGTGGGACTTAATTGAACTGATTTTGGACTTTGACCTTATAAATGTGATAAATGAGACAATTGGACTCCAAGAAATAACATTCTTCTTAATTTGACATGATTGCTGGAACTCAGCATTACACTGGGCGCTGTGGTAGCGCTTTATTTAAAAATTTAGATAAATAAGTCATTTTTTACTGTGGGACCAATCCTAGCCGTTAGCGCGCGCTGAAGAAATAGAGACAGTTTCAAAAACTACATTTCATTGACTTTCTAACGGTATCAGTCCGTTTGAGTTACAACGGTTGCGTCACATATTCGTACCAACATGTATTTAGCGATATTTTTCTGATATTACTAGGTTGCATCGCTTTTAACAGTGAAACGATTGACTGTGGGACTTAATTGAACTGATTTTGGACTTTGACCTTATAAATGTGATAAATGAGACAATTGGACTCCAAGAAATAACATTCTTCTTAATTTGACATGATTGCTGGAACTCAGCATTACACTGGGCGCTGTGGTAGCGCTTTATTTAAAAATTTAGATAAATAAGTCATTTTTTACTGTGGGACCAATCCTAGCCGTTAGCGCGCGCTGAAGAAATAGAGACAGTTTCAAAAACTACATTTCATTGACTTTCTAACGGTATCAGTCCGTTTGAGTTACAACGGTTGCGTCACATATTCGTACCAACATGTATTTAGCGATATTTTTCTGATATTACTAGGTTGCATCGCTTTTAACAGTGAAACGATTGACTGTGGGACTTAATTGAACTGATTTTGGACTTTGACCTTATAAATGTGATAAATGAGACAATTGGACTCCAAGAAATAACATTCTTCTTAATTTGACATGATTGCTGGAACTCAGCATTACACTGGGCGCTGTGGTAGCGCTTTATTTAAAAATTTAGATAAATAAGTCATTTTTTACTGTGGGACCAATCCTAGCCGTTAGCGCGCGCTGAAGAAATAGAGACAGTTTCAAAAACTACATTTCATTGACTTTCTAACGGTATCAGTCCGTTTGAGTTACAACGGTTGCGTCACATATTCGTACCAACATGTATTTAGCGATATTTTTCTGATATTACTAGGTTGCATCGCTTTTAACAGTGAAACGATTGACTGTGGGACTTAATTGAACTGATTTTGGACTTTGACCTTATAAATGTGATAAATGAGACAATTGGACTCCAAGAAATAACATTCTTCTTAATTTGACATGATTGCTGGAACTCAGCATTACACTGGGCGCTGTGGTAGCGCTTTATTTAAAAATTTAGATAAATAAGTCATTTTTTACTGTGGGACCAATCCTAGCCGTTAGCGCGCGCTGAAGAAATAGAGACAGTTTCAAAAACTACATTTCATTGACTTTCTAACGGTATCAGTCCGTTTGAGTTACAACGGTTGCGTCACATATTCGTACCAACATGTATTTAGCGATATTTTTCTGATATTACTAGGTTGCATCGCTTTTAACAGTGAAACGATTGACTGTGGGACTTAATTGAACTGATTTTGGACTTTGACCTTATAAATGTGATAAATGAGACAATTGGACTCCAAGAAATAACATTCTTCTTAATTTGACATGATTGCTGGAACTCAGCATTACACTGGGCGCTGTGGTAGCGCTTTATTTAAAAATTTAGATAAATAAGTCATTTTTTACTGTGGGACCAATCCTAGCCGTTAGCGCGCGCTGAAGAAATAGAGACAGTTTCAAAAACTACATTTCATTGACTTTCTAACGGTATCAGTCCGTTTGAGTTACAACGGTTGCGTCACATATTCGTACCAACATGTATTTAGCGATATTTTTCTGATATTACTAGGTTGCATCGCTTTTAACAGTGAAACGATTGACTGTGGGACTTAATTGAACTGATTTTGGACTTTGACCTTATAAATGTGATAAATGAGACAATTGGACTCCAAGAAATAACATTCTTCTTAATTTGACATGATTGCTGGAACTCAGCATTACACTGGGCGCTGTGGTAGCGCTTTATTTAAAAATTTAGATAAATAAGTCATTTTTTACTGTGGGACCAATCCTAGCCGTTAGCGCGCGCTGAAGAAATAGAGACAGTTTCAAAAACTACATTTCATTGACTTTCTAACGGTATCAGTCCGTTTGAGTTACAACGGTTGCGTCACATATTCGTACCAACATGTATTTAGCGATATTTTTCTGATATTACTAGGTTGCATCGCTTTTAACAGTGAAACGATTGACTGTGGGACTTAATTGAACTGATTTTGGACTTTGACCTTATAAATGTGATAAATGAGACAATTGGACTCCAAGAAATAACATTCTTCTTAATTTGACATGATTGCTGGAACTCAGCATTACACTGGGCGCTGTGGTAGCGCTTTATTTAAAAATTTAGATAAATAAGTCATTTTTTACTGTGGGACCAATCCTAGCCGTTAGCGCGCGCTGAAGAAATAGAGACAGTTTCAAAAACTACATTTCATTGACTTTCTAACGGTATCAGTCCGTTTGAGTTACAACGGTTGCGTCACATATTCGTACCAACATGTATTTAGCGATATTTTTCTGATATTACTAGGTTGCATCGCTTTTAACAGTGAAACGATTGACTGTGGGACTTAATTGAACTGATTTTGGACTTTGACCTTATAAATGTGATAAATGAGACAATTGGACTCCAAGAAATAACATTCTTCTTAATTTGACATGATTGCTGGAACTCAGCATTACACTGGGCGCTGTGGTAGCGCTTTATTTAAAAATTTAGATAAATAAGTCATTTTTTACTGTGGGACCAATCCTAGCCGTTAGCGCGCGCTGAAGAAATAGAGACAGTTTCAAAAACTACATTTCATTGACTTTCTAACGGTATCAGTCCGTTTGAGTTACAACGGTTGCGTCACATATTCGTACCAACATGTATTTAGCGATATTTTTCTGATATTACTAGGTTGCATCGCTTTTAACAGTGAAACGATTGACTGTGGGACTTAATTGAACTGATTTTGGACTTTGACCTTATAAATGTGATAAATGAGACAATTGGACTCCAAGAAATAACATTCTTCTTAATTTGACATGATTGCTGGAACTCAGCATTACACTGGGCGCTGTGGTAGCGCTTTATTTAAAAATTTAGATAAATAAGTCATTTTTTACTGTGGGACCAATCCTAGCCGTTAGCGCGCGCTGAAGAAATAGAGACAGTTTCAAAAACTACATTTCATTGACTTTCTAACGGTATCAGTCCGTTTGAGTTACAACGGTTGCGTCACATATTCGTACCAACATGTATTTAGCGATATTTTTCTGATATTACTAGGTTGCATCGCTTTTAACAGTGAAACGATTGACTGTGGGACTTAATTGAACTGATTTTGGACTTTGACCTTATAAATGTGATAAATGAGACAATTGGACTCCAAGAAATAACATTCTTCTTAATTTGACATGATTGCTGGAACTCAGCATTACACTGGGCGCTGTGGTAGCGCTTTATTTAAAAATTTAGATAAATAAGTCATTTTTTACTGTGGGACCAATCCTAGCCGTTAGCGCGCGCTGAAGAAATAGAGACAGTTTCAAAAACTACATTTCATTGACTTTCTAACGGTATCAGTCCGTTTGAGTTACAACGGTTGCGTCACATATTCGTACCAACATGTATTTAGCGATATTTTTCTGATATTACTAGGTTGCATCGCTTTTAACAGTGAAACGATTGACTGTGGGACTTAATTGAACTGATTTTGGACTTTGACCTTATAAATGTGATAAATGAGACAATTGGACTCCAAGAAATAACATTCTTCTTAATTTGACATGATTGCTGGAACTCAGCATTACACTGGGCGCTGTGGTAGCGCTTTATTTAAAAATTTAGATAAATAAGTCATTTTTTACTGTGGGACCAATCCTAGCCGTTAGCGCGCGCTGAAGAAATAGAGACAGTTTCAAAAACTACATTTCATTGACTTTCTAACGGTATCAGTCCGTTTGAGTTACAACGGTTGCGTCACATATTCGTACCAACATGTATTTAGCGATATTTTTCTGATATTACTAGGTTGCATCGCTTTTAACAGTGAAACGATTGACTGTGGGACTTAATTGAACTGATTTTGGACTTTGACCTTATAAATGTGATAAATGAGACAATTGGACTCCAAGAAATAACATTCTTCTTAATTTGACATGATTGCTGGAACTCAGCATTACACTGGGCGCTGTGGTAGCGCTTTATTTAAAAATTTAGATAAATAAGTCATTTTTTACTGTGGGACCAATCCTAGCCGTTAGCGCGCGCTGAAGAAATAGAGACAGTTTCAAAAACTACATTTCATTGACTTTCTAACGGTATCAGTCCGTTTGAGTTACAACGGTTGCGTCACATATTCGTACCAACATGTATTTAGCGATATTTTTCTGATATTACTAGGTTGCATCGCTTTTAACAGTGAAACGATTGACTGTGGGACTTAATTGAACTGATTTTGGACTTTGACCTTATAAATGTGATAAATGAGACAATTGGACTCCAAGAAATAACATTCTTCTTAATTTGACATGATTGCTGGAACTCAGCATTACACTGGGCGCTGTGGTAGCGCTTTATTTAAAAATTTAGATAAATAAGTCATTTTTTACTGTGGGACCAATCCTAGCCGTTAGCGCGCGCTGAAGAAATAGAGACAGTTTCAAAAACTACATTTCATTGACTTTCTAACGGTATCAGTCCGTTTGAGTTACAACGGTTGCGTCACATATTCGTACCAACATGTATTTAGCGATATTTTTCTGATATTACTAGGTTGCATCGCTTTTAACAGTGAAACGATTGACTGTGGGACTTAATTGAACTGATTTTGGACTTTGACCTTATAAATGTGATAAATGAGACAATTGGACTCCAAGAAATAACATTCTTCTTAATTTGACATGATTGCTGGAACTCAGCATTACACTGGGCGCTGTGGTAGCGCTTTATTTAAAAATTTAGATAAATAAGTCATTTTTTACTGTGGGACCAATCCTAGCCGTTAGCGCGCGCTGAAGAAATAGAGACAGTTTCAAAAACTACATTTCATTGACTTTCTAACGGTATCAGTCCGTTTGAGTTACAACGGTTGCGTCACATATTCGTACCAACATGTATTTAGCGATATTTTTCTGATATTACTAGGTTGCATCGCTTTTAACAGTGAAACGATTGACTGTGGGACTTAATTGAACTGATTTTGGACTTTGACCTTATAAATGTGATAAATGAGACAATTGGACTCCAAGAAATAACATTCTTCTTAATTTGACATGATTGCTGGAACTCAGCATTACACTGGGCGCTGTGGTAGCGCTTTATTTAAAAATTTAGATAAATAAGTCATTTTTTACTGTGGGACCAATCCTAGCCGTTAGCGCGCGCTGAAGAAATAGAGACAGTTTCAAAAACTACATTTCATTGACTTTCTAACGGTATCAGTCCGTTTGAGTTACAACGGTTGCGTCACATATTCGTACCAACATGTATTTAGCGATATTTTTCTGATATTACTAGGTTGCATCGCTTTTAACAGTGAAACGATTGACTGTGGGACTTAATTGAACTGATTTTGGACTTTGACCTTATAAATGTGATAAATGAGACAATTGGACTCCAAGAAATAACATTCTTCTTAATTTGACATGATTGCTGGAACTCAGCATTACACTGGGCGCTGTGGTAGCGCTTTATTTAAAAATTTAGATAAATAAGTCATTTTTTACTGTGGGACCAATCCTAGCCGTTAGCGCGCGCTGAAGAAATAGAGACAGTTTCAAAAACTACATTTCATTGACTTTCTAACGGTATCAGTCCGTTTGAGTTACAACGGTTGCGTCACATATTCGTACCAACATGTATTTAGCGATATTTTTCTGATATTACTAGGTTGCATCGCTTTTAACAGTGAAACGATTGACTGTGGGACTTAATTGAACTGATTTTGGACTTTGACCTTATAAATGTGATAAATGAGACAATTGGACTCCAAGAAATAACATTCTTCTTAATTTGACATGATTGCTGGAACTCAGCATTACACTGGGCGCTGTGGTAGCGCTTTATTTAAAAATTTAGATAAATAAGTCATTTTTTACTGTGGGACCAATCCTAGCCGTTAGCGCGCGCTGAAGAAATAGAGACAGTTTCAAAAACTACATTTCATTGACTTTCTAACGGTATCAGTCCGTTTGAGTTACAACGGTTGCGTCACATATTCGTACCAACATGTATTTAGCGATATTTTTCTGATATTACTAGGTTGCATCGCTTTTAACAGTGAAACGATTGACTGTGGGACTTAATTGAACTGATTTTGGACTTTGACCTTATAAATGTGATAAATGAGACAATTGGACTCCAAGAAATAACATTCTTCTTAATTTGACATGATTGCTGGAACTCAGCATTACACTGGGCGCTGTGGTAGCGCTTTATTTAAAAATTTAGATAAATAAGTCATTTTTTACTGTGGGACCAATCCTAGCCGTTAGCGCGCGCTGAAGAAATAGAGACAGTTTCAAAAACTACATTTCATTGACTTTCTAACGGTATCAGTCCGTTTGAGTTACAACGGTTGCGTCACATATTCGTACCAACATGTATTTAGCGATATTTTTCTGATATTACTAGGTTGCATCGCTTTTAACAGTGAAACGATTGACTGTGGGACTTAATTGAACTGATTTTGGACTTTGACCTTATAAATGTGATAAATGAGACAATTGGACTCCAAGAAATAACATTCTTCTTAATTTGACATGATTGCTGGAACTCAGCATTACACTGGGCGCTGTGGTAGCGCTTTATTTAAAAATTTAGATAAATAAGTCATTTTTTACTGTGGGACCAATCCTAGCCGTTAGCGCGCGCTGAAGAAATAGAGACAGTTTCAAAAACTACATTTCATTGACTTTCTAACGGTATCAGTCCGTTTGAGTTACAACGGTTGCGTCACATATTCGTACCAACATGTATTTAGCGATATTTTTCTGATATTACTAGGTTGCATCGCTTTTAACAGTGAAACGATTGACTGTGGGACTTAATTGAACTGATTTTGGACTTTGACCTTATAAATGTGATAAATGAGACAATTGGACTCCAAGAAATAACATTCTTCTTAATTTGACATGATTGCTGGAACTCAGCATTACACTGGGCGCTGTGGTAGCGCTTTATTTAAAAATTTAGATAAATAAGTCATTTTTTACTGTGGGACCAATCCTAGCCGTTAGCGCGCGCTGAAGAAATAGAGACAGTTTCAAAAACTACATTTCATTGACTTTCTAACGGTATCAGTCCGTTTGAGTTACAACGGTTGCGTCACATATTCGTACCAACATGTATTTAGCGATATTTTTCTGATATTACTAGGTTGCATCGCTTTTAACAGTGAAACGATTGACTGTGGGACTTAATTGAACTGATTTTGGACTTTGACCTTATAAATGTGATAAATGAGACAATTGGACTCCAAGAAATAACATTCTTCTTAATTTGACATGATTGCTGGAACTCAGCATTACACTGGGCGCTGTGGTAGCGCTTTATTTAAAAATTTAGATAAATAAGTCATTTTTTACTGTGGGACCAATCCTAGCCGTTAGCGCGCGCTGAAGAAATAGAGACAGTTTCAAAAACTACATTTCATTGACTTTCTAACGGTATCAGTCCGTTTGAGTTACAACGGTTGCGTCACATATTCGTACCAACATGTATTTAGCGATATTTTTCTGATATTACTAGGTTGCATCGCTTTTAACAGTGAAACGATTGACTGTGGGACTTAATTGAACTGATTTTGGACTTTGACCTTATAAATGTGATAAATGAGACAATTGGACTCCAAGAAATAACATTCTTCTTAATTTGACATGATTGCTGGAACTCAGCATTACACTGGGCGCTGTGGTAGCGCTTTATTTAAAAATTTAGATAAATAAGTCATTTTTTACTGTGGGACCAATCCTAGCCGTTAGCGCGCGCTGAAGAAATAGAGACAGTTTCAAAAACTACATTTCATTGACTTTCTAACGGTATCAGTCCGTTTGAGTTACAACGGTTGCGTCACATATTCGTACCAACATGTATTTAGCGATATTTTTCTGATATTACTAGGTTGCATCGCTTTTAACAGTGAAACGATTGACTGTGGGACTTAATTGAACTGATTTTGGACTTTGACCTTATAAATGTGATAAATGAGACAATTGGACTCCAAGAAATAACATTCTTCTTAATTTGACATGATTGCTGGAACTCAGCATTACACTGGGCGCTGTGGTAGCGCTTTATTTAAAAATTTAGATAAATAAGTCATTTTTTACTGTGGGACCAATCCTAGCCGTTAGCGCGCGCTGAAGAAATAGAGACAGTTTCAAAAACTACATTTCATTGACTTTCTAACGGTATCAGTCCGTTTGAGTTACAACGGTTGCGTCACATATTCGTACCAACATGTATTTAGCGATATTTTTCTGATATTACTAGGTTGCATCGCTTTTAACAGTGAAACGATTGACTGTGGGACTTAATTGAACTGATTTTGGACTTTGACCTTATAAATGTGATAAATGAGACAATTGGACTCCAAGAAATAACATTCTTCTTAATTTGACATGATTGCTGGAACTCAGCATTACACTGGGCGCTGTGGTAGCGCTTTATTTAAAAATTTAGATAAATAAGTCATTTTTTACTGTGGGACCAATCCTAGCCGTTAGCGCGCGCTGAAGAAATAGAGACAGTTTCAAAAACTACATTTCATTGACTTTCTAACGGTATCAGTCCGTTTGAGTTACAACGGTTGCGTCACATATTCGTACCAACATGTATTTAGCGATATTTTTCTGATATTACTAGGTTGCATCGCTTTTAACAGTGAAACGATTGACTGTGGGACTTAATTGAACTGATTTTGGACTTTGACCTTATAAATGTGATAAATGAGACAATTGGACTCCAAGAAATAACATTCTTCTTAATTTGACATGATTGCTGGAACTCAGCATTACACTGGGCGCTGTGGTAGCGCTTTATTTAAAAATTTAGATAAATAAGTCATTTTTTACTGTGGGACCAATCCTAGCCGTTAGCGCGCGCTGAAGAAATAGAGACAGTTTCAAAAACTACATTTCATTGACTTTCTAACGGTATCAGTCCGTTTGAGTTACAACGGTTGCGTCACATATTCGTACCAACATGTATTTAGCGATATTTTTCTGATATTACTAGGTTGCATCGCTTTTAACAGTGAAACGATTGACTGTGGGACTTAATTGAACTGATTTTGGACTTTGACCTTATAAATGTGATAAATGAGACAATTGGACTCCAAGAAATAACATTCTTCTTAATTTGACATGATTGCTGGAACTCAGCATTACACTGGGCGCTGTGGTAGCGCTTTATTTAAAAATTTAGATAAATAAGTCATTTTTTACTGTGGGACCAATCCTAGCCGTTAGCGCGCGCTGAAGAAATAGAGACAGTTTCAAAAACTACATTTCATTGACTTTCTAACGGTATCAGTCCGTTTGAGTTACAACGGTTGCGTCACATATTCGTACCAACATGTATTTAGCGATATTTTTCTGATATTACTAGGTTGCATCGCTTTTAACAGTGAAACGATTGACTGTGGGACTTAATTGAACTGATTTTGGACTTTGACCTTATAAATGTGATAAATGAGACAATTGGACTCCAAGAAATAACATTCTTCTTAATTTGACATGATTGCTGGAACTCAGCATTACACTGGGCGCTGTGGTAGCGCTTTATTTAAAAATTTAGATAAATAAGTCATTTTTTACTGTGGGACCAATCCTAGCCGTTAGCGCGCGCTGAAGAAATAGAGACAGTTTCAAAAACTACATTTCATTGACTTTCTAACGGTATCAGTCCGTTTGAGTTACAACGGTTGCGTCACATATTCGTACCAACATGTATTTAGCGATATTTTTCTGATATTACTAGGTTGCATCGCTTTTAACAGTGAAACGATTGACTGTGGGACTTAATTGAACTGATTTTGGACTTTGACCTTATAAATGTGATAAATGAGACAATTGGACTCCAAGAAATAACATTCTTCTTAATTTGACATGATTGCTGGAACTCAGCATTACACTGGGCGCTGTGGTAGCGCTTTATTTAAAAATTTAGATAAATAAGTCATTTTTTACTGTGGGACCAATCCTAGCCGTTAGCGCGCGCTGAAGAAATAGAGACAGTTTCAAAAACTACATTTCATTGACTTTCTAACGGTATCAGTCCGTTTGAGTTACAACGGTTGCGTCACATATTCGTACCAACATGTATTTAGCGATATTTTTCTGATATTACTAGGTTGCATCGCTTTTAACAGTGAAACGATTGACTGTGGGACTTAATTGAACTGATTTTGGACTTTGACCTTATAAATGTGATAAATGAGACAATTGGACTCCAAGAAATAACATTCTTCTTAATTTGACATGATTGCTGGAACTCAGCATTACACTGGGCGCTGTGGTAGCGCTTTATTTAAAAATTTAGATAAATAAGTCATTTTTTACTGTGGGACCAATCCTAGCCGTTAGCGCGCGCTGAAGAAATAGAGACAGTTTCAAAAACTACATTTCATTGACTTTCTAACGGTATCAGTCCGTTTGAGTTACAACGGTTGCGTCACATATTCGTACCAACATGTATTTAGCGATATTTTTCTGATATTACTAGGTTGCATCGCTTTTAACAGTGAAACGATTGACTGTGGGACTTAATTGAACTGATTTTGGACTTTGACCTTATAAATGTGATAAATGAGACAATTGGACTCCAAGAAATAACATTCTTCTTAATTTGACATGATTGCTGGAACTCAGCATTACACTGGGCGCTGTGGTAGCGCTTTATTTAAAAATTTAGATAAATAAGTCATTTTTTACTGTGGGACCAATCCTAGCCGTTAGCGCGCGCTGAAGAAATAGAGACAGTTTCAAAAACTACATTTCATTGACTTTCTAACGGTATCAGTCCGTTTGAGTTACAACGGTTGCGTCACATATTCGTACCAACATGTATTTAGCGATATTTTTCTGATATTACTAGGTTGCATCGCTTTTAACAGTGAAACGATTGACTGTGGGACTTAATTGAACTGATTTTGGACTTTGACCTTATAAATGTGATAAATGAGACAATTGGACTCCAAGAAATAACATTCTTCTTAATTTGACATGATTGCTGGAACTCAGCATTACACTGGGCGCTGTGGTAGCGCTTTATTTAAAAATTTAGATAAATAAGTCATTTTTTACTGTGGGACCAATCCTAGCCGTTAGCGCGCGCTGAAGAAATAGAGACAGTTTCAAAAACTACATTTCATTGACTTTCTAACGGTATCAGTCCGTTTGAGTTACAACGGTTGCGTCACATATTCGTACCAACATGTATTTAGCGATATTTTTCTGATATTACTAGGTTGCATCGCTTTTAACAGTGAAACGATTGACTGTGGGACTTAATTGAACTGATTTTGGACTTTGACCTTATAAATGTGATAAATGAGACAATTGGACTCCAAGAAATAACATTCTTCTTAATTTGACATGATTGCTGGAACTCAGCAATTACACTGGGCGCTGTGGTAGCGCTTTATTTAAAAATTTAGATAAATAAGTCATTTTTTACTGTGGGACCAATCCTAGCCGTTAGCGCGCGCTGAAGAAATAGAGACAGTTTCAAAAACTACATTTCATTGACTTTCTAACGGTATCAGTCCGTTTGAGTTACAACGGTTGCGTCACATATTCGTACCAACATGTATTTAGCGATATTTTTCTGATATTACTAGGTTGCATCGCTTTTAACAGTGAAACGATTGACTGTGGGACTTAATTGAACTGATTTTGGACTTTGACCTTATAAATGTGATAAATGAGACAATTGGACTCCAAGAAATAACATTCTTCTTAATTTGACATGATTGCTGGAACTCAGCATTACACTGGGCGCTGTGGTAGCGCTTTATTTAAAAATTTAGATAAATAAGTCATTTTTTACTGTGGGACCAATCCTAGCCGTTAGCGCGCGCTGAAGAAATAGAGACAGTTTCAAAAACTACATTTCATTGACTTTCTAACGGTATCAGTCCGTTTGAGTTACAACGGTTGCGTCACATATTCGTACCAACATGTATTTAGCGATATTTTTCTGATATTACTAGGTTGCATCGCTTTTAACAGTGAAACGATTGACTGTGGGACTTAATTGAACTGATTTTGGACTTTGACCTTATAAATGTGATAAATGAGACAATTGGACTCCAAGAAATAACATTCTTCTTAATTTGACATGATTGCTGGAACTCAGCATTACACTGGGCGCTGTGGTAGCGCTTTATTTAAAAATTTAGATAAATAAGTCATTTTTTACTGTGGGACCAATCCTAGCCGTTAGCGCGCGCTGAAGAAATAGAGACAGTTTCAAAAACTACATTTCATTGACTTTCTAACGGTATCAGTCCGTTTGAGTTACAACGGTTGCGTCACATATTCGTACCAACATGTATTTAGCGATATTTTTCTGATATTACTAGGTTGCATCGCTTTTAACAGTGAAACGATTGACTGTGGGACTTAATTGAACTGATTTTGGACTTTGACCTTATAAATGTGATAAATGAGACAATTGGACTCCAAGAAATAACATTCTTCTTAATTTGACATGATTGCTGGAACTCAGCATTACACTGGGCGCTGTGGTAGCGCTTTATTTAAAAATTTAGATAAATAAGTCATTTTTTACTGTGGGACCAATCCTAGCCGTTAGCGCGCGCTGAAGAAATAGAGACAGTTTCAAAAACTACATTTCATTGACTTTCTAACGGTATCAGTCCGTTTGAGTTACAACGGTTGCGTCACATATTCGTACCAACATGTATTTAGCGATATTTTTCTGATATTACTAGGTTGCATCGCTTTTAACAGTGAAACGATTGACTGTGGGACTTAATTGAACTGATTTTGGACTTTGACCTTATAAATGTGATAAATGAGACAATTGGACTCCAAGAAATAACATTCTTCTTAATTTGACATGATTGCTGGAACTCAGCATTACACTGGGCGCTGTGGTAGCGCTTTATTTAAAAATTTAGATAAATAAGTCATTTTTTACTGTGGGACCAATCCTAGCCGTTAGCGCGCGCTGAAGAAATAGAGACAGTTTCAAAAACTACATTTCATTGACTTTCTAACGGTATCAGTCCGTTTGAGTTACAACGGTTGCGTCACATATTCGTACCAACATGTATTTAGCGATATTTTTCTGATATTACTAGGTTGCATCGCTTTTAACAGTGAAACGATTGACTGTGGGACTTAATTGAACTGATTTTGGACTTTGACCTTATAAATGTGATAAATGAGACAATTGGACTCCAAGAAATAACATTCTTCTTAATTTGACATGATTGCTGGAACTCAGCATTACACTGGGCGCTGTGGTAGCGCTTTATTTAAAAATTTAGATAAATAAGTCATTTTTTACTGTGGGACCAATCCTAGCCGTTAGCGCGCGCTGAAGAAATAGAGACAGTTTCAAAAACTACATTTCATTGACTTTCTAACGGTATCAGTCCGTTTGAGTTACAACGGTTGCGTCACATATTCGTACCAACATGTATTTAGCGATATTTTTCTGATATTACTAGGTTGCATCGCTTTTAACAGTGAAACGATTGACTGTGGGACTTAATTGAACTGATTTTGGACTTTGACCTTATAAATGTGATAAATGAGACAATTGGACTCCAAGAAATAACATTCTTCTTAATTTGACATGATTGCTGGAACTCAGCATTACACTGGGCGCTGTGGTAGCGCTTTATTTAAAAATTTAGATAAATAAGTCATTTTTTACTGTGGGACCAATCCTAGCCGTTAGCGCGCGCTGAAGAAATAGAGACAGTTTCAAAAACTACATTTCATTGACTTTCTAACGGTATCAGTCCGTTTGAGTTACAACGGTTGCGTCACATATTCGTACCAACATGTATTTAGCGATATTTTTCTGATATTACTAGGTTGCATCGCTTTTAACAGTGAAACGATTGACTGTGGGACTTAATTGAACTGATTTTGGACTTTGACCTTATAAATGTGATAAATGAGACAATTGGACTCCAAGAAATAACATTCTTCTTAATTTGACATGATTGCTGGAACTCAGCATTACACTGGGCGCTGTGGTAGCGCTTTATTTAAAAATTTAGATAAATAAGTCATTTTTTACTGTGGGACCAATCCTAGCCGTTAGCGCGCGCTGAAGAAATAGAGACAGTTTCAAAAACTACATTTCATTGACTTTCTAACGGTATCAGTCCGTTTGAGTTACAACGGTTGCGTCACATATTCGTACCAACATGTATTTAGCGATATTTTTCTGATATTACTAGGTTGCATCGCTTTTAACAGTGAAACGATTGACTGTGGGACTTAATTGAACTGATTTTGGACTTTGACCTTATAAATGTGATAAATGAGACAATTGGACTCCAAGAAATAACATTCTTCTTAATTTGACATGATTGCTGGAACTCAGCATTACACTGGGCGCTGTGGTAGCGCTTTATTTAAAAATTTAGATAAATAAGTCATTTTTTACTGTGGGACCAATCCTAGCCGTTAGCGCGCGCTGAAGAAATAGAGACAGTTTCAAAAACTACATTTCATTGACTTTCTAACGGTATCAGTCCGTTTGAGTTACAACGGTTGCGTCACATATTCGTACCAACATGTATTTAGCGATATTTTTCTGATATTACTAGGTTGCATCGCTTTTAACAGTGAAACGATTGACTGTGGGACTTAATTGAACTGATTTTGGACTTTGACCTTATAAATGTGATAAATGAGACAATTGGACTCCAAGAAATAACATTCTTCTTAATTTGACATGATTGCTGGAACTCAGCATTACACTGGGCGCTGTGGTAGCGCTTTATTTAAAAATTTAGATAAATAAGTCATTTTTTACTGTGGGACCAATCCTAGCCGTTAGCGCGCGCTGAAGAAATAGAGACAGTTTCAAAAACTACATTTCATTGACTTTCTAACGGTATCAGTCCGTTTGAGTTACAACGGTTGCGTCACATATTCGTACCAACATGTATTTAGCGATATTTTTCTGATATTACTAGGTTGCATCGCTTTTAACAGTGAAACGATTGACTGTGGGACTTAATTGAACTGATTTTGGACTTTGACCTTATAAATGTGATAAATGAGACAATTGGACTCCAAGAAATAACATTCTTCTTAATTTGACATGATTGCTGGAACTCAGCGATTACACTGGGCGCTGTGGTAGCGCTTTATTTAAAAATTTAGATAAATAAGTCATTTTTTACTGTGGGACCAATCCTAGCCGTTAGCGCGCGCTGAAGAAATAGAGACAGTTTCAAAAACTACATTTCATTGACTTTCTAACGGTATCAGTCCGTTTGAGTTACAACGGTTGCGTCACATATTCGTACCAACATGTATTTAGCGATATTTTTCTGATATTACTAGGTTGCATCGCTTTTAACAGTGAAACGATTGACTGTGGGACTTAATTGAACTGATTTTGGACTTTGACCTTATAAATGTGATAAATGAGACAATTGGACTCCAAGAAATAACATTCTTCTTAATTTGACATGATTGCTGGAACTCAGCATTACACTGGGCGCTGTGGTAGCGCTTTATTTAAAAATTTAGATAAATAAGTCATTTTTTACTGTGGGACCAATCCTAGCCGTTAGCGCGCGCTGAAGAAATAGAGACAGTTTCAAAAACTACATTTCATTGACTTTCTAACGGTATCAGTCCGTTTGAGTTACAACGGTTGCGTCACATATTCGTACCAACATGTATTTAGCGATATTTTTCTGATATTACTAGGTTGCATCGCTTTTAACAGTGAAACGATTGACTGTGGGACTTAATTGAACTGATTTTGGACTTTGACCTTATAAATGTGATAAATGAGACAATTGGACTCCAAGAAATAACATTCTTCTTAATTTGACATGATTGCTGGAACTCAGCATTACACTGGGCGCTGTGGTAGCGCTTTATTTAAAAATTTAGATAAATAAGTCATTTTTTACTGTGGGACCAATCCTAGCCGTTAGCGCGCGCTGAAGAAATAGAGACAGTTTCAAAAACTACATTTCATTGACTTTCTAACGGTATCAGTCCGTTTGAGTTACAACGGTTGCGTCACATATTCGTACCAACATGTATTTAGCGATATTTTTCTGATATTACTAGGTTGCATCGCTTTTAACAGTGAAACGATTGACTGTGGGACTTAATTGAACTGATTTTGGACTTTGACCTTATAAATGTGATAAATGAGACAATTGGACTCCAAGAAATAACATTCTTCTTAATTTGACATGATTGCTGGAACTCAGCATTACACTGGGCGCTGTGGTAGCGCTTTATTTAAAAATTTAGATAAATAAGTCATTTTTTACTGTGGGACCAATCCTAGCCGTTAGCGCGCGCTGAAGAAATAGAGACAGTTTCAAAAACTACATTTCATTGACTTTCTAACGGTATCAGTCCGTTTGAGTTACAACGGTTGCGTCACATATTCGTACCAACATGTATTTAGCGATATTTTTCTGATATTACTAGGTTGCATCGCTTTTAACAGTGAAACGATTGACTGTGGGACTTAATTGAACTGATTTTGGACTTTGACCTTATAAATGTGATAAATGAGACAATTGGACTCCAAGAAATAACATTCTTCTTAATTTGACATGATTGCTGGAACTCAGCAATTACACTGGGCGCTGTGGTAGCGCTTTATTTAAAAATTTAGATAAATAAGTCATTTTTTACTGTGGGACCAATCCTAGCCGTTAGCGCGCGCTGAAGAAATAGAGACAGTTTCAAAAACTACATTTCATTGACTTTCTAACGGTATCAGTCCGTTTGAGTTACAACGGTTGCGTCACATATTCGTACCAACATGTATTTAGCGATATTTTTCTGATATTACTAGGTTGCATCGCTTTTAACAGTGAAACGATTGACTGTGGGACTTAATTGAACTGATTTTGGACTTTGACCTTATAAATGTGATAAATGAGACAATTGGACTCCAAGAAATAACATTCTTCTTAATTTGACATGATTGCTGGAACTCAGCAATTACACTGGGCGCTGTGGTAGCGCTTTATTTAAAAATTTAGATAAATAAGTCATTTTTTACTGTGGGACCAATCCTAGCCGTTAGCGCGCGCTGAAGAAATAGAGACAGTTTCAAAAACTACATTTCATTGACTTTCTAACGGTATCAGTCCGTTTGAGTTACAACGGTTGCGTCACATATTCGTACCAACATGTATTTAGCGATATTTTTCTGATATTACTAGGTTGCATCGCTTTTAACAGTGAAACGATTGACTGTGGGACTTAATTGAACTGATTTTGGACTTTGACCTTATAAATGTGATAAATGAGACAATTGGACTCCAAGAAATAACATTCTTCTTAATTTGACATGATTGCTGGAACTCAGCATTACACTGGGCGCTGTGGTAGCGCTTTATTTAAAAATTTAGATAAATAAGTCATTTTTACTGTGGGACCAATCCTAGCCGTTAGCGCGCGCTGAAGAAATAGAGACAGTTTCAAAAACTACATTTCATTGACTTTCTAACGGTATCAGTCCGTTTGAGTTACAACGGTTGCGTCACATATTCGTACCAACATGTATTTAGCGATATTTTTCTGATATTACTAGGTTGCATCGCTTTTAACAGTGAAACGATTGACTGTGGGACTTAATTGAACTGATTTTGGACTTTGACCTTATAAATGTGATAAATGAGACAATTGGACTCCAAGAAATAACATTCTTCTTAATTTGACATGATTGCTGGAACTCAGCATTACACTGGGCGCTGTGGTAGCGCTTTATTTAAAAATTTAGATAAATAAGTCATTTTTTACTGTGGGACCAATCCTAGCCGTTAGCGCGCGCTGAAGAAATAGAGACAGTTTCAAAAACTACATTTCATTGACTTTCTAACGGTATCAGTCCGTTTGAGTTACAACGGTTGCGTCACATATTCGTACCAACATGTATTTAGCGATATTTTTCTGATATTACTAGGTTGCATCGCTTTTAACAGTGAAACGATTGACTGTGGGACTTAATTGAACTGATTTTGGACTTTGACCTTATAAATGTGATAAATGAGACAATTGGACTCCAAGAAATAACATTCTTCTTAATTTGACATGATTGCTGGAACTCAGCATTACACTGGGCGCTGTGGTAGCGCTTTATTTAAAAATTTAGATAAATAAGTCATTTTTACTGTGGGACCAATCCTAGCCGTTAGCGCGCGCTGAAGAAATAGAGACAGTTTCAAAAACTACATTTCATTGACTTTCTAACGGTATCAGTCCGTTTGAGTTACAACGGTTGCGTCACATATTCGTACCAACATGTATTTAGCGATATTTTTCTGATATTACTAGGTTGCATCGCTTTTAACAGTGAAACGATTGACTGTGGGACTTAATTGAACTGATTTTGGACTTTGACCTTATAAATGTGATAAATGAGACAATTGGACTCCAAGAAATAACATTCTTCTTAATTTGACATGATTGCTGGAACTCAGCATTACACTGGGCGCTGTGGTAGCGCTTTATTTAAAAATTTAGATAAATAAGTCATTTTTTACTGTGGGACCAATCCTAGCCGTTAGCGCGCGCTGAAGAAATAGAGACAGTTTCAAAAACTACATTTCATTGACTTTCTAACGGTATCAGTCCGTTTGAGTTACAACGGTTGCGTCACATATTCGTACCAACATGTATTTAGCGATATTTTTCTGATATTACTAGGTTGCATCGCTTTTAACAGTGAAACGATTGACTGTGGGACTTAATTGAACTGATTTTGGACTTTGACCTTATAAATGTGATAAATGAGACAATTGGACTCCAAGAAATAACATTCTTCTTAATTTGACATGATTGCTGGAACTCAGCATTACACTGGGCGCTGTGGTAGCGCTTTATTTAAAAATTTAGATAAATAAGTCATTTTTTACTGTGGGGACCCAATCCTAGCGTTAGCGCGCGCTGAAGAAATAGAAGACAGTTTCAAAACTACATTTCATTTACTTTCTAACGGTATCAGTCGTTGAGTACAACGTTGCGTCACATATTCGTACCAACATGTATTTAGCGATATTTTTCCTGATATTACTAGTTGCATCGCTTTTAACAGTGAAACGATTGACTGGTGGGACTTAATTGAACTGATTTGACTTTGACCTTATAAATGTGATAAATGAGACAATTGGATCTCCAAGAAATAACATTCTTCTTAATTTGACATGATTGCTGGAACTCAGCAATACACTGGGCGCTGTGGTAGCGCTTATTTAAAAATTTAGATAAATAAGTCATTTTTACTGTGGGACAATCCTAGCCGTTACGCGCGCTGAAGAATAGAGACAGTTTCAAAAACTACATTTCATTGACTTTCTAACGGTATCAGTCCGTTTTGAGTTACAACGGTTGCGTCACATATTCGTACGCAACATGTATTTAGCGATATTTTTCTGATATTACTAGGTTGCATCGCTTTTAACAGTGAAACGATTGACTGTGGGACTTAATTGAACTGATTTTGGACTTTTGACCTTATAAATGTGATAAATGAGACAATTGGACTCCAAGAAATAACATTCTTCTTAATTTGACATGAATTGCTGGAACTCAGCGATTACACTGGGCCTGTGGTAGCGCTTTATTTAAAAATTTAGTATAAATAAGTCATTTTTACTGTGGGACCAATCCTAGCCGTTAGCGCGCTGAAGAAATAGAGACAGTTTCAAAAACTACATTTCATTTGACTTTCTAACGGTATCAGTCCGTTTGAGTTACAACGGTTGCGTCACATATTCGTACCAAACATGTATTTAGCGATATTTTTCTGATATTACTAGGTTGCATCGCTTTTTAACAGTGAAACGATTGACTGTGGGACTTAATTGAACTGATTTTGGACTTTGACCTTATAAATGTGATAAATGACACAATTGGACTCCAAGAAATAACATTCTTCTTAATTTGACCATGATTGCTGGAACTCAGCGATTACACTGGGCGCTGTGGTAGCGCTTTTTTTAAAAATTTAGATAAATAAGTCATTTTTCACTGTGGACCAATCCTAGCCGTTAGCGCGCGCTGAAGAAATAGAGACAGTTTCAAAAACTACATTTCCATTGACTTTCTAACGTATCAGTCCGTTTGAGTTACAACGGTGCGTCACATATTCGTACCAACATGTATTTAGCGATATTTTTCTGATATTACTAGGTTGCATCGCTTTTAACAGTGAAACGATTGACTGTGGGACTTAATTGAACTGATTTTGGACTTTGACCTTATAAATGTGATAAATGAGACAATTGGACTCCAAGAAATAAACATTCTTCTTAATTTGACATGATTGCTGGAACTCAGCAATTACACTGGGCGCTGCGGTAGCGCTTTATTTAAAAATTTAGATAAATAAGTCATTTTTTACTGTGGGACCAATCCTAGCCGTTAGCGCGCGCTGCAAGAAATAGAGACAGTTTCAAAACTACATTTCATTGACTTCTAATGGTATCAGTCCGTTTGAGTTTACAACGGTTGCGTCACATATTCGTACCAACATGTATTTTAGGCGATATTTTTCTGATATTCTAGGTTGCATCCTTTTAACAGTGAAACGATTGACTGTGGGACTTAAATTGAACTGATTTTGGGACTTTGACCTTATAAATGTGATAAATGAGACAATTGGACTCAAGAATAACATTCTTCTTAATTTGACATGATTGCTGGAACTCAGCAATTACACTGGGCGCTGTGGTAGCGCTTTATTTAAAAATTTAGATAAATAAGTCATTTTTTAACTGTGGGACCAAATCTAGCCGTTAGCCGCGCTGAAGAAATAGAGACAGTTTCAAAACTACATTTCATTGACTTTCTAACGGTATCAGTCCGTTTGAGTTACAACGGTTTGCGTCACATATTCGTACCAACATGTATTTAGCGATATTTTTCTGATATTACTAAGGTTGCATCGCTTTAACAGTGAAACGATTGACTGTGGGATTAATTGAACTGATTTTGGACTTTGACCTTATAAATGTGATAAATGAGACAATTGGACTCCAAGAAATAACATTCTTCTTAATTTGACATGATTGCTGGAACTCAGCAATTACACTGGGCGCTGTGGTAGCGCTTTATTTAAAAATTTAGATAAATAAGTCATTTTTTACTGTGGGACCAATCCTAGCCGTTAGCGCGCGCTGAAGAAATAGAGACAGTTTCAAAAACTACATTTCATTGACTTTCTAACGGTATCAGTCCGTTTGAGTTACAACGGTTGCGTCACATATTCGTACCAACATGTATTTAGCGATATTTTTCTGATATTACTAGGTTGCATCGCTTTTAACAGTGAAACGATTGACTGTGGGACTTAATTGAACTGATTTTGGACTTTGACCTTATAAATGTGATAAATGAGACAATTGGACTCCAAGAAATAACATTCTTCTTAATTTGACATGATTGCTGGAACTCAGCAATTACACTGGGCGCTGTGGTAGCGCTTTATTTAAAATTTAGATAAATAAGTCATTTTTTACTGTGGGACCAATCCTAGCCGTTAGCGCGCGCTGAAGAAATAGAGACAGTTTCAAAACTACATTTCATTGACTTCTAAACGGTATCAGTCCGTTTGAGTTACAACGGTTGCGTCACATATTCGTACCAACATGTATTAGCGATATTTTCTGATATTACTAGGTTGCATCGCTTTTAACAGTGAACGATTGACTGTGGGACTTAATTGAACTGATTTTGGACTTTGACCTTATAAATGTGATAAATGAGACAATTGGACTCCAAGAAATAACATTCTTCTTAATTTGACATGATTGCTGGAACTCAGCAATTACACTGGGCGCTGTGGTAGCGCTTTATTTAAAATTTAGATAAATAAGTCATTTTTTACTGTGGGACCAATCCTAGCCGTTAGCGCGCGCTGAAGAAATAGAGACAGTTTCAAAAACTACATTTCATTGACTTTCTAACGGTATCAGTCCGTTTGAGTTACAACGGTTGCGTCACATATTCGTACCAACATGTATTTAGCGATATTTTTCTGGTATTACTAGGTTGCATCGCTTTTAACAGTGAAACGATTGACTGTGGGACTTAATTGAACTGATTTTGGACTTTGACCTTATAAATGTGATAAATGAGACAATTGGACTCCAAGAAATAACATTCTTCTTAATTTGACATGATTGCTGGAACTCAGCGATTACACTGGGCGCTGTGGTAGCGCTTTAATTTAAAAATTTAGATAAATAAGTCATTTTTTACTGTGGGACCAATCCTAGCCGTTAGCGCGCGCTGAAGAAATAGAGACAGTTTCAAAAACTACATTTCATTGACTTTCTAACGGTATCAGTCCGTTTGAGTTACAACGTCGCGTCACATATTCGTACCAACATGTATTTAGCGATATTTTTCTGATATTACTAGGTTGCATCGCTTTTAACAGTGAAACGATTGACTGTGGGACTTAATTGAACTGATTTTGGACTTTGACCTTATAAATGTGATAAATGAGACAATTGGACTCCAAGAAATAACATTCTTCTTAATTTGACATGATTGCTGGAACTCAGCGATTACACTGGGCGCTGTGGTAGCGCTTTATTTAAAATTTAGATAAATAAGTCATTTTTTACTGTGGGACCAATCCTAGCCGTTAGCGCGCGCTGAAGAAATAGAGACAGTTTCAAAAACTACATTTCATTGACTTTCTAACGGTATCAGTCCGTTTGAGTTACAACGGTTGCGTCACATATTCGTACCAACATGTATTTAGCGATATTTTTCTGATATTACTAGGTTGCATCGCTTTAACAGTGAAACGATTGACTGTGGGACTTAATTGAACTGATTTTGGACTTTGACCTTATAAATGTGATAAATGAGACAATTGGACTCCAAGAAATAACATTCTTCTTAATTTGACATGATTGCTGGAACTCAGCATTACACTGGGCGCTGTGGTAGCGCTTTATTTAAAAATTTAGATAAATAAGTCATTTTTTACTGTGGGACCAATCCTAGCCGTTAGCGCGCGCTGAAGAAATAGAGACAGTTTCAAAAACTACATTTCATTGACTTTCTAACGGTATCAGTCCGTTTGAGTTACAACGGTTGCGTCACATATTCGTACCAACATGTATTTAGCGATATTTTTCTGATATTACTAGGTTGCATCGCTTTTAACAGTGAAACGATTGACTGTGGGACTTAATTGAACTGATTTTGGACTTTGACCTTATAAATGTGATAAATGAGACAATTGGACTCCAAGAAATAACATTCTTCTTAATTTGACATGATTGCTGGAACTCAGCAATTACACTGGGCGCTGTGGTAGCGCTTTATTTAAAAATTTAGATAAATAAGTCATTTTTTACTGTGGGACCAATCCTAGCCGTTAGCGCGCGCTGAAGAAATAGAGACAGTTTCAAAAACTACATTTCATTGACTTTCTAACGGTATCAGTCCGTTTGAGTTACAACGGTTGCGTCACATATTCGTACCAACATGTATTTAGCGATATTTTTCTGATATTACTAGGTTGCATCGCTTTTAACAGTGAAACGATTGACTGTGGGACTTAATTGAACTGATTTTGGACTTTGACCTTATAAATGTGATAAATGAGACAATTGGACTCCAAGAAATAACATTCTTCTTAATTTGACATGATTGCTGGAACTCAGCATTACACTGGGCGCTGTGGTAGCGCTTTATTTAAAAATTTAGATAAATAAGTCATTTTTTACTGTGGGACCAATCCTAGCCGTTAGCGCGCGCTGAAGAAATAGAGACAGTTTCAAAAACTACATTTCATTGACTTTCTAACGGTATCAGTCCGTTTGAGTTACAACGGTTGCGTCACATATTCGTACCAACATGTATTTAGCGATATTTTTCTGATATTACTAGGTTGCATCGCTTTTAACAGTGAAACGATTGACTGTGGGACTTAATTGAACTGATTTTGGACTTTGACCTTATAAATGTGATAAATGAGACAATTGGACTCCAAGAAATAACATTCTTCTTAATTTGACATGATTGCTGGAACTCAGCGATTACACTGGGCGCTGTGGTAGCGCTTTATTTAAAAATTTAGATAAATAAGTCATTTTTTACTGTGGGACCAATCCTAGCCGTTAGCGCGCGCTGAAGAAATAGAGACAGTTTCAAAAACTACATTTCATTGACTTTCTAACGGTATCAGTCCGTTTGAGTTACAACGGTTGCGTCACATATTCGTACCAACATGTATTTAGCGATATTTTTCTGATATTACTAGGTTGCATCGCTTTTAACAGTGAAACGATTGACTGTGGGACTTAATTGAACTGATTTTGGACTTTGACCTTATAAATGTGATAAATGAGACAATTGGACTCCAAGAAATAACATTCTTCTTAATTTGACATGATTGCTGGAACTCAGCAATTACACTGGGCGCTGTGGTAGCGCTTTATTTAAAAATTTAGATAAATAAGTCATTTTTTACTGTGGGACCAATCCTAGCCGTTAGCGCGCGCTGAAGAAATAGAGACAGTTTCAAAAACTACATTTCATTGACTTTCTAACGGTATCAGTCCGTTTGAGTTACAACGGTTGCGTCACATATTCGTACCAACATGTATTTAGCGATATTTTTCTGATATTACTAGGTTGCATCGCTTTTAACAGTGAAACGATTGACTGTGGGACTTAATTGAACTGATTTTGGACTTTGACCTTATAAATGTGATAAATGAGACAATTGGACTCCAAGAAATAACATTCTTCTTAATTTGACATGATTGCTGGAACTCAGCAATTACACTGGGCGCTGTGGTAGCGCTTTATTTAAAAATTTAGATAAATAAGTCATTTTTTACTGTGGGACCAATCCTAGCCGTTAGCGCGCGCTGAAGAAATAGAGACAGTTTCAAAAACTACATTTCATTGACTTTCTAACGGTATCAGTCCGTTTGAGTTACAACGGTTGCGTCACATATTCGTACCAACATGTATTTAGCGATATTTTTCTGATATTACTAGGTTGCATCGCTTTTAACAGTGAAACGATTGACTGTGGGACTTAATTGAACTGATTTTGGACTTTGACCTTATAAATGTGATAAATGAGACAATTGGACTCCAAGAAATAACATTCTTCTTAATTTGACATGATTGCTGGAACTCAGCAATTACACTGGGCGCTGTGGTAGCGCTTTATTTAAAAATTTAGATAAATAAGTCATTTTTTACTGTGGGACCAATCCTAGCCGTTAGCGCGCGCTGAAGAAATAGAGACAGTTTCAAAAACTACATTTCATTGACTTTCTAACGGTATCAGTCCGTTTGAGTTACAACGGTTGCGTCACATATTCGTACCAACATGTATTTAGCGATATTTTTCTGATATTACTAGGTTGCATCGCTTTTAACAGTGAAA
Source organism: Hydractinia echinata (assembly GCA_030067915.1). Taxonomy (NCBI): domain Eukaryota; kingdom Metazoa; phylum Cnidaria; class Hydrozoa; order Anthoathecata; family Hydractiniidae; genus Hydractinia; species Hydractinia echinata. The sequence goes on from JASGCC010000628.1 coordinate 33,103, forward strand.
CGATTGACTGTGGGACTTAATTGAACTGATTTTGGACTTTGACCTTATAAATGTGATAAATGAGACAATTGGACTCCAAGAAATAACATTCTTCTTAATTTGACATGATTGCTGGAACTCAGCAATTACACTGGGCGCTGTGGTAGCGCTTTATTTAAAAATTTAGATAAATAAGTCATTTTTTACTGTGGGACCAATCCTAGCCGTTAGCGCGCGCTGAAGAAATAGAGACAGTTTCAAAAACTACATTTCATTGACTTTCTAACGGTATCAGTCCGTTTGAGTTACAACGGTTGCGTCACATATTCGTACCAACATGTATTTAGCGATATTTTTCTGATATTACTAGGTTGCATCGCTTTTAACAGTGAAACGATTGACTGTGGGACTTAATTGAACTGATTTTGGACTTTGACCTTATAAATGTGATAAATGAGACAATTGGACTCCAAGAAATAACATTCTTCTTAATTTGACATGATTGCTGGAACTCAGCAATTACACTGGGCGCTGTGGTAGCGCTTTATTTAAAAATTTAGATAAATAAGTCATTTTTTACTGTGGGACCAATCCTAGCCGTTAGCGCGCGCTGAAGAAATAGAGACAGTTTCAAAAACTACATTTCATTGACTTTCTAACGGTATCAGTCCGTTTGAGTTACAACGGTTGCGTCACATATTCGTACCAACATGTATTTAGCGATATTTTTCTGATATTACTAGGTTGCATCGCTTTTAACAGTGAAACGATTGACTGTGGGACTTAATTGAACTGATTTTGGACTTTGACCTTATAAATGTGATAAATGAGACAATTGGACTCCAAGAAATAACATTCTTCTTAATTTGACATGATTGCTGGAACTCAGCAATTACACTGGGCGCTGTGGTAGCGCTTTATTTAAAAATTTAGATAAATAAGTCATTTTTTACTGTGGGACCAAATCCTAGCCGTTAGCGCGCGCTGAAGAAAATAGAGACGGTTTCAAAAAACTACATTTCATTGACTTTCTAACGGTATCAGTCCGTTTGAGTTACAACGGTTGCGTCACATATTCGTACCAACATGTATTTAGCAATATTTTTCTGATATTACTAGGTTGCATCGCTTTTAACAGTGAAACGATTGACTGTGGGACTTAATTGAACTGATTTTGGACTTTGACCTTATAAATGTGATAAATGAGACAATTGGACTCCCAAGAAATAACATTCTTCTTAATTTGACATGATTGCTGGAACTCAGCAATTACACTGGGCGCTGTGGTAGCGCTTTATTTAAAAATTTAGATAATAAGTCATTTTTACTGTGGGACCAATCCTAGCCGTTAGCGCGCGCTGAAGAAAATAGAGACAGTTTCAAAACTACATTTCATTGACTTTCTAACGTATCAGTCCGTTTGAGTTACAACGGTTGCGTCACATATTCGTACCAACATGTATTTAAGCGATATTTTTCTGATATTATAGGTTGCATCGCTTTTAACAGTGAAACGATTGACTGTGGGACTTAATTGAACTGATTTTGACTTTGACCTTATAAATGTGATAAATGAGACAATTGGACTCCAAGAAATAACATTCTTCTTAATTTGACATGATTGCTGGAACTCAGCAATTACACTGGGCGCTGTGGTAGCGCTTTATTTAAAAATTTAGATAAATAAGTCATTTTTTACTGTGGGACCAATCCTAGCCGTTAGCGCGCGCTGAAGAAATAGAGACAGTTTCAAAAACTACATTTCATTGACTTTCTAACGGTATCAGTCCGTTTGAGTTACAACGGTTGCGTCACATATTCGTACCAACATGTATTTAGCGATATTTTTCTGATATTACTAGGTTGCATCGCTTTTAACAGTGAAACGATTGACTGTGGGACTTAATTGAACTGATTTTGGACTTTGACCTTATAAATGTGATAAATGAGACAATTGGACTCCAAGAAATAACATTCTTCTTAATTTGACATGATTGCTGGAACTCAGCAATTACACTGGGCGCTGTGGTAGCGCTTTATTTAAAAATTTAGATAAATAAGTCATTTTTTACTGTGGGACCAATCCTAGCCGTTAGCGCGCGCTGAAGAAATAGAGACAGTTTCAAAAACTACATTTCATTGACTTTCTAACGGTATCAGTCCGTTTGAGTTACAACGGTTGCGTCACATATTCGTACCAACATGTATTTAGCGATATTTTTCTGATATTACTAGGTTGCATCGCTTTTAACAGTGAAACGATTGACTGTGGGACTTAATTGAACTGATTTTGGACTTTGACCTTATAAATGTGATAAATGAGACAATTGGACTCCAAGAAATAACATTCTTCTTAATTTGACATGATTGCTGGAACTCAGCAATTACACTGGGCGCTGTGGTAGCGCTTTATTTAAAAATTTAGATAAATAAGTCATTTTTTACTGTGGGACCAATCCTAGCCGTTAGCGCGCGCTGAAGAAATAGAGACAGTTTCAAAAACTACATTTCATTGACTTTCTAACGGTATCAGTCCGTTTGAGTTACAACGGTTGCGTCACATATTCGTACCAACATGTATTTAGCGATATTTTTCTGATATTACTAGGTTGCATCGCTTTTAACAGTGAAACGATTGACTGTGGGACTTAATTGAACTGATTTTGGACTTTGACCTTATAAATGTGATAAATGAGACAATTGGACTCCAAGAAATAACATTCTTCTTAATTTGACATGATTGCTGGAACTCAGCAATTACACTGGGCGCTGTGGTAGCGCTTTATTTAAAAATTTAGATAAATAAGTCATTTTTTACTGTGGGACCAATCCTAGCCGTTAGCGCGCGCTGAAGAAATAGAGACAGTTTCAAAAACTACATTTCATTGACTTTCTAACGGTATCAGTCCGTTTGAGTTACAACGGTTGCGTCACATATTCGTACCAACATGTATTTAGCGATATTTTTCTGATATTACTAGGTTGCATCGCTTTTAACAGTGAAACGATTGACTGTGGGACTTAATTGAACTGATTTTGGACTTTGACCTTATAAATGTGATAAATGAGACAATTGGACTCCAAGAAATAACATTCTTCTTAATTTGACATGATTGCTGGAACTCAGCAATTACACTGGGCGCTGTGGTAGCGCTTTATTTAAAAATTTAGATAAATAAGTCATTTTTTACTGTGGGACCAATCCTAGCCGTTAGCGCGCGCTGAAGAAATAGAGACAGTTTCAAAAACTACATTTCATTGACTTTCTAACGGTATCAGTCCGTTTGAGTTACAACGGTTGCGTCACATATTCGTACCAACATGTATTTAGCGATATTTTTCTGATATTACTAGGTTGCATCGCTTTTAACAGTGAAACGATTGACTGTGGGACTTAATTGAACTGATTTTGGACTTTGACCTTATAAATGTGATAAATGAGACAATTGGACTCCAAGAAATAACATTCTTCTTAATTTGACATGATTGCTGGAACTCAGCAATTACACTGGGCGCTGTGGTAGCGCTTTATTTAAAAATTTAGATAAATAAGTCATTTTTTACTGTGGGACCAATCCTAGCCGTTAGCGCGCGCTGAAGAAATAGAGACAGTTTCAAAAACTACATTTCATTGACTTTCTAACGGTATCAGTCCGTTTGAGTTACAACGGTTGCGTCACATATTCGTACCAACATGTATTTAGCGATATTTTTCTGATATTACTAGGTTGCATCGCTTTTAACAGTGAAACGATTGACTGTGGGACTTAATTGAACTGATTTTGGACTTTGACCTTATAAATGTGATAAATGAGACAATTGGACTCCAAGAAATAACATTCTTCTTAATTTGACATGATTGCTGGAACTCAGCAATTACACTGGGCGCTGTGGTAGCGCTTTATTTAAAAATTTAGATAAATAAGTCATTTTTTACTGTGGGACCAATCCTAGCCGTTAGCGCGCGCTGAAGAAATAGAGACAGTTTCAAAAACTACATTTCATTGACTTTCTAACGGTATCAGTCCGTTTGAGTTACAACGGTTGCGTCACATATTCGTACCAACATGTATTTAGCGATATTTTTCTGATATTACTAGGTTGCATCGCTTTTAACAGTGAAACGATTGACTGTGGGACTTAATTGAACTGATTTTGGACTTTGACCTTATAAATGTGATAAATGAGACAATTGGACTCCAAGAAATAACATTCTTCTTAATTTGACATGATTGCTGGAACTCAGCAATTACACTGGGCGCTGTGGTAGCGCTTTATTTAAAAATTTAGATAAATAAGTCATTTTTTACTGTGGGACCAATCCTAGCCGTTAGCGCGCGCTGAAGAAATAGAGACAGTTTCAAAAACTACATTTCATTGACTTTCTAACGGTATCAGTCCGTTTGAGTTACAACGGTTGCGTCACATATTCGTACCAACATGTATTTAGCGATATTTTTCTGATATTACTAGGTTGCATCGCTTTTAACAGTGAAACGATTGACTGTGGGACTTAATTGAACTGATTTTGGACTTTGACCTTATAAATGTGATAAATGAGACAATTGGACTCCAAGAAATAACATTCTTCTTAATTTGACATGATTGCTGGAACTCAGCAATTACACTGGGCGCTGTGGTAGCGCTTTATTTAAAAATTTAGATAAATAAGTCATTTTTTACTGTGGGACCAATCCTAGCCGTTAGCGCGCGCTGAAGAAATAGAGACAGTTTCAAAAACTACATTTCATTGACTTTCTAACGGTATCAGTCCGTTTGAGTTACAACGGTTGCGTCACATATTCGTACCAACATGTATTTAGCGATATTTTTCTGATATTACTAGGTTGCATCGCTTTTAACAGTGAAACGATTGACTGTGGGACTTAATTGAACTGATTTTGGACTTTGACCTTATAAATGTGATAAATGAGACAATTGGACTCCAAGAAATAACATTCTTCTTAATTTGACATGATTGCTGGAACTCAGCAATTACACTGGGCGCTGTGGTAGCGCTTTATTTAAAAATTTAGATAAATAAGTCATTTTTTACTGTGGGACCAATCCTAGCCGTTAGCGCGCGCTGAAGAAATAGAGACAGTTTCAAAAACTACATTTCATTGACTTTCTAACGGTATCAGTCCGTTTGAGTTACAACGGTTGCGTCACATATTCGTACCAACATGTATTTAGCGATATTTTTCTGATATTACTAGGTTGCATCGCTTTTAACAGTGAAACGATTGACTGTGGGACTTAATTGAACTGATTTTGGACTTTGACCTTATAAATGTGATAAATGAGACAATTGGACTCCAAGAAATAACATTCTTCTTAATTTGACATGATTGCTGGAACTCAGCAATTACACTGGGCGCTGTGGTAGCGCTTTATTTAAAAATTTAGATAAATAAGTCATTTTTTACTGTGGGACCAATCCTAGCCGTTAGCGCGCGCTGAAGAAATAGAGACAGTTTCAAAAACTACATTTCATTGACTTTCTAACGGTATCAGTCCGTTTGAGTTACAACGGTTGCGTCACATATTCGTACCAACATGTATTTAGCGATATTTTTCTGATATTACTAGGTTGCATCGCTTTTAACAGTGAAACGATTGACTGTGGGACTTAATTGAACTGATTTTGGACTTTGACCTTATAAATGTGATAAATGAGACAATTGGACTCCAAGAAATAACATTCTTCTTAATTTGACATGATTGCTGGAACTCAGCAATTACACTGGGCGCTGTGGTAGCGCTTTATTTAAAAATTTAGATAAATAAGTCATTTTTTACTGTGGGACCAATCCTAGCCGTTAGCGCGCGCTGAAGAAATAGAGACAGTTTCAAAAACTACATTTCATTGACTTTCTAACGGTATCAGTCCGTTTGAGTTACAACGGTTGCGTCACATATTCGTACCAACATGTATTTAGCGATATTTTTCTGATATTACTAGGTTGCATCGCTTTTAACAGTGAAACGATTGACTGTGGGACTTAATTGAACTGATTTTGGACTTTGACCTTATAAATGTGATAAATGAGACAATTGGACTCCAAGAAATAACATTCTTCTTAATTTGACATGATTGCTGGAACTCAGCAATTACACTGGGCGCTGTGGTAGCGCTTTATTTAAAAATTTAGATAAATAAGTCATTTTTTACTGTGGGACCAATCCTAGCCGTTAGCGCGCGCTGAAGAAATAGAGACAGTTTCAAAAACTACATTTCATTGACTTTCTAACGGTATCAGTCCGTTTGAGTTACAACGGTTGCGTCACATATTCGTACCAACATGTATTTAGCGATATTTTTCTGATATTACTAGGTTGCATCGCTTTTAACAGTGAAACGATTGACTGTGGGACTTAATTGAACTGATTTTGGACTTTGACCTTATAAATGTGATAAATGAGACAATTGGACTCCAAGAAATAACATTCTTCTTAATTTGACATGATTGCTGGAACTCAGCAATTACACTGGGCGCTGTGGTAGCGCTTTATTTAAAAATTTAGATAAATAAGTCATTTTTTACTGTGGGACCAATCCTAGCCGTTAGCGCGCGCTGAAGAAATAGAGACAGTTTCAAAAACTACATTTCATTGACTTTCTAACGGTATCAGTCCGTTTGAGTTACAACGGTTGCGTCACATATTCGTACCAACATGTATTTAGCGATATTTTTCTGATATTACTAGGTTGCATCGCTTTTAACAGTGAAACGATTGACTGTGGGACTTAATTGAACTGATTTTGGACTTTGACCTTATAAATGTGATAAATGAGACAATTGGACTCCAAGAAATAACATTCTTCTTAATTTGACATGATTGCTGGAACTCAGCAATTACACTGGGCGCTGTGGTAGCGCTTTATTTAAAAATTTAGATAAATAAGTCATTTTTTACTGTGGGACCAATCCTAGCCGTTAGCGCGCGCTGAAGAAATAGAGACAGTTTCAAAAACTACATTTCATTGACTTTCTAACGGTATCAGTCCGTTTGAGTTACAACGGTTGCGTCACATATTCGTACCAACATGTATTTAGCGATATTTTTCTGATATTACTAGGTTGCATCGCTTTTAACAGTGAAACGATTGACTGTGGGACTTAATTGAACTGATTTTGGACTTTGACCTTATAAATGTGATAAATGAGACAATTGGACTCCAAGAAATAACATTCTTCTTAATTTGACATGATTGCTGGAACTCAGCAATTACACTGGGCGCTGTGGTAGCGCTTTATTTAAAAATTTAGATAAATAAGTCATTTTTTACTGTGGGACCAATCCTAGCCGTTAGCGCGCGCTGAAGAAATAGAGACAGTTTCAAAAACTACATTTCATTGACTTTCTAACGGTATCAGTCCGTTTGAGTTACAACGGTTGCGTCACATATTCGTACCAACATGTATTTAGCGATATTTTTCTGATATTACTAGGTTGCATCGCTTTTAACAGTGAAACGATTGACTGTGGGACTTAATTGAACTGATTTTGGACTTTGACCTTATAAATGTGATAAATGAGACAATTGGACTCCAAGAAATAACATTCTTCTTAATTTGACATGATTGCTGGAACTCAGCAATTACACTGGGCGCTGTGGTAGCGCTTTATTTAAAAATTTAGATAAATAAGTCATTTTTTACTGTGGGACCAATCCTAGCCGTTAGCGCGCGCTGAAGAAATAGAGACAGTTTCAAAAACTACATTTCATTGACTTTCTAACGGTATCAGTCCGTTTGAGTTACAACGGTTGCGTCACATATTCGTACCAACATGTATTTAGCGATATTTTTCTGATATTACTAGGTTGCATCGCTTTTAACAGTGAAACGATTGACTGTGGGACTTAATTGAACTGATTTTGGACTTTGACCTTATAAATGTGATAAATGAGACAATTGGACTCCAAGAAATAACATTCTTCTTAATTTGACATGATTGCTGGAACTCAGCAATTACACTGGGCGCTGTGGTAGCGCTTTATTTAAAAATTTAGATAAATAAGTCATTTTTTACTGTGGGACCAATCCTAGCCGTTAGCGCGCGCTGAAGAAATAGAGACAGTTTCAAAAACTACATTTCATTGACTTTCTAACGGTATCAGTCCGTTTGAGTTACAACGGTTGCGTCACATATTCGTACCAACATGTATTTAGCGATATTTTTCTGATATTACTAGGTTGCATCGCTTTTAACAGTGAAACGATTGACTGTGGGACTTAATTGAACTGATTTTGGACTTTGACCTTATAAATGTGATAAATGAGACAATTGGACTCCAAGAAATAACATTCTTCTTAATTTGACATGATTGCTGGAACTCAGCAATTACACTGGGCGCTGTGGTAGCGCTTTATTTAAAAATTTAGATAAATAAGTCATTTTTTACTGTGGGACCAATCCTAGCCGTTAGCGCGCGCTGAAGAAATAGAGACAGTTTCAAAAACTACATTTCATTGACTTTCTAACGGTATCAGTCCGTTTGAGTTACAACGGTTGCGTCACATATTCGTACCAACATGTATTTAGCGATATTTTTCTGATATTACTAGGTTGCATCGCTTTTAACAGTGAAACGATTGACTGTGGGACTTAATTGAACTGATTTTGGACTTTGACCTTATAAATGTGATAAATGAGACAATTGGACTCCAAGAAATAACATTCTTCTTAATTTGACATGATTGCTGGAACTCAGCAATTACACTGGGCGCTGTGGTAGCGCTTTATTTAAAAATTTAGATAAATAAGTCATTTTTTACTGTGGGACCAATCCTAGCCGTTAGCGCGCGCTGAAGAAATAGAGACAGTTTCAAAAACTACATTTCATTGACTTTCTAACGGTATCAGTCCGTTTGAGTTACAACGGTTGCGTCACATATTCGTACCAACATGTATTTAGCGATATTTTTCTGATATTACTAGGTTGCATCGCTTTTAACAGTGAAACGATTGACTGTGGGACTTAATTGAACTGATTTTGGACTTTGACCTTATAAATGTGATAAATGAGACAATTGGACTCCAAGAAATAACATTCTTCTTAATTTGACATGATTGCTGGAACTCAGCAATTACACTGGGCGCTGTGGTAGCGCTTTATTTAAAAATTTAGATAAATAAGTCATTTTTTACTGTGGGACCAATCCTAGCCGTTAGCGCGCGCTGAAGAAATAGAGACAGTTTCAAAAACTACATTTCATTGACTTTCTAACGGTATCAGTCCGTTTGAGTTACAACGGTTGCGTCACATATTCGTACCAACATGTATTTAGCGATATTTTTCTGATATTACTAGGTTGCATCGCTTTTAACAGTGAAACGATTGACTGTGGGACTTAATTGAACTGATTTTGGACTTTGACCTTATAAATGTGATAAATGAGACAATTGGACTCCAAGAAATAACATTCTTCTTAATTTGACATGATTGCTGGAACTCAGCAATTACACTGGGCGCTGTGGTAGCGCTTTATTTAAAAATTTAGATAAATAAGTCATTTTTACTGTGGGACCAATCCTAGCCGTTAGCGCGCGCTGAAGAAATAGAGACAGTTTCAAAAACTACATTTCATTGACTTTCTAACGGTATCAGTCCGTTTGAGTTACAACGGTTGCGTCACATATTCGTACCAACATGTATTTAGCGATATTTTTCTGATATTACTAGGTTGCATCGCTTTTAACAGTGAAACGATTGACTGTGGGACTTAATTGAACTGATTTTGGACTTTGACCTTATAAATGTGATAAATGACACATTGGACTCCAAGAAATAACATTCTTCTTAGTTTGGACATGATTGCTGGACCATCAGCAACATACACTGGGCGCCTGGAGGTAGCGCTTTATTTAAAAATTTAGATTAAATAAGTCATTTTTCACTGTGGAGACCAATCCCAGCCGTTAGCGCGGCTCTGAAAGAATAGAGACAGTTTCAAAAACTACATTTCATTTGAACCTTTCTAACGGTATCAGTCCGTTTGAGTTACAACAGTTGCGTCACATATTCGCACCAACATGTATTTAGGCGATATTTTTCTGATAATTACTTAGGTTTTGCAATCGCTTTTAAACAGTGAAACGCATTGACTGTGGGACTTAATTGAAACTGATTTGGACCTTTGACCTTATAAATGTGATAAATGAGACAATTGGACTCCAGAAATAACATTCTTCTTAATTGACATGATTGCTGGACTCAGCAACTACACTGGGCGCTGAGGTAGCTTTAATTTAAAAATTTAGATAAATAAGTCATGAAACAGTTTTCTATTCTTATAAGCAGCGCGCTTTTTAAAGTCACAGTCAGCTTAATGAATAATCTCCAGAGTAAATCGCTGTCAATCATGTAATTGGAAATGTTAGACTCCAATTTCACATTATATACATTTATATGGTCAAAGTCAAAATCAGTTCAATTAAGTCCACAGTCCCAATCGTTCACTGTTAAAAAGCGATGCAACCTAGTAATATCAGAAAAATATGCTAAATACAAGTTGGTACGAATATGTGCGCAACCGTTGTAACTCAAACGACTGATACCGTTAGGAAATTCAGTGAAATTAGTTTTTGAAACTATTCATTTTCAGCCGCGCTAAAGCGGCTAGGATTGGTCCCCAACAGTAAAAAAATGACTTATTATCTAAATTTTTAAATAAAGCGCGTACCACAGCGCCCAGTGTAATTGCTGAGTTCCAGCAATCAGTAAATAAGGAAGAATGTTATTCCTGGAGATCCAATGTCTCATTTATCACATTTATAAGGTCAAAGTCCAAAATCAGTTCAATTAAGTCCCACAGTCAATCGTTTCACTGTTAAAAGCGATGCAACCTAGTAATATCAGAAAAATATCGCTAAATACATGTTGGTACGAATATGTGACGCAACCGTTGTAACTCAAACGGACTGATACCGTTAGAAAGTCAATGAAATGTAGTTTTTGAAACTGTCTCTATTTCTTCAGCGCGCGCTAACGGCTAGGATTGGTCCCACAGTAAAAATGACTTATTTATCTAAATTTTTAAATAAAGCGCTACCACAGCGCCCAGTGTAATTGCTGAGTTCCAGCAATCATGTCAAATTAAGAAGAATGTTATTTCTTGGAGTCCAATTGTCTCATTTATCACATTTATAAGGTCAAAGTCCAAAATCAGTTCAATTAAGTCCCACAGTCAATCGTTTCACTGTTAAAAGCGATGCAACCTAGTAATATCAGAAAAATATCGCTAAATACATGTTGGTACGAATATGTGACGCAACCGTTGTAACTCAAACGGACTGATACCGTTAGAAAGTCAATGAAATGTAGTTTTTGAAACTGTCTCTATTTCTTCAGCGCGCGCTAACGGCTAGGATTGGTCCCACAGTAAAAAATGACTTATTTATCTAAATTTTTAAATAAAGCGCTACCACAGCGCCCAGTGTAATTGCTGAGTTCCAGCAATCATGTCAAATTAAGAAGAATGTTATTTCTTGGAGTCCAATTGTCTCATTTATCACATTTATAAGGTCAAAGTCCAAAATCAGTTCAATTAAGTCCCACAGTCAATCGTTTCACTGTTAAAAGCGATGCAACCTAGTAATATCAGAAAAATATCGCTAAATACATGTTGGTACGAATATGTGACGCAACCGTTGTAACTCAAACGGACTGATACCGTTAGAAAGTCAATGAAATGTAGTTTTTGAAACTGTCTCTATTTCTTCAGCGCGCGCTAACGGCTAGGATTGGTCCCACAGTAAAAAATGACTTATTTATCTAAATTTTTAAATAAAGCGCTACCACAGCGCCCAGTGTAATTGCTGAGTTCCAGCAATCATGTCAAATTAAGAAGAATGTTATTTCTTGGAGTCCAATTGTCTCATTTATCACATTTATAAGGTCAAAGTCCAAAATCAGTTCAATTAAGTCCCACAGTCAATCGTTTCACTGTTAAAAGCGATGCAACCTAGTAATATCAGAAAAATATCGCTAAATACATGTTGGTACGAATATGTGACGCAACCGTTGTAACTCAAACGGACTGATACCGTTAGAAAGTCAATGAAATGTAGTTTTTGAAACTGTCTCTATTTCTTCAGCGCGCGCTAACGGCTAGGATTGGTCCCACAGTAAAAAATGACTTATTTATCTAAATTTTTAAATAAAGCGCTACCACAGCGCCCAGTGTAATTGCTGAGTTCCAGCAATCATGTCAAATTAAGAAGAATGTTATTTCTTGGAGTCCAATTGTCTCATTTATCACATTTATAAGGTCAAAGTCCAAAATCAGTTCAATTAAGTCCCACAGTCAATCGTTTCACTGTTAAAAGCGATGCAACCTAGTAATATCAGAAAAATATCGCTAAATACATGTTGGTACGAATATGTGACGCAACCGTTGTAACTCAAACGGACTGATACCGTTAGAAAGTCAATGAAATGTAGTTTTTGAAACTGTCTCTATTTCTTCAGCGCGCGCTAACGGCTAGGATTGGTCCCACAGTAAAAAATGACTTATTTATCTAAATTTTTAAATAAAGCGCTACCACAGCGCCCAGTGTAATTGCTGAGTTCCAGCAATCATGTCAAATTAAGAAGAATGTTATTTCTTGGAGTCCAATTGTCTCATTTATCACATTTATAAGGTCAAAGTCCAAAATCAGTTCAATTAAGTCCCACAGTCAATCGTTTCACTGTTAAAAGCGATGCAACCTAGTAATATCAGAAAAATATCGCTAAATACATGTTGGTACGAATATGTGACGCAACCGTTGTAACTCAAACGGACTGATACCGTTAGAAAGTCAATGAAATGTAGTTTTTGAAACTGTCTCTATTTCTTCAGCGCGCGCTAACGGCTAGGATTGGTCCCACAGTAAAAAATGACTTATTTATCTAAATTTTTAAATAAAGCGCTACCACAGCGCCCAGTGTAATTGCTGAGTTCCAGCAATCATGTCAAATTAAGAAGAATGTTATTTCTTGGAGTCCAATTGTCTCATTTATCACATTTATAAGGTCAAAGTCCAAAATCAGTTCAATTAAGTCCCACAGTCAATCGTTTCACTGTTAAAAGCGATGCAACCTAGTAATATCAGAAAAATATCGCTAAATACATGTTGGTACGAATATGTGACGCAACCGTTGTAACTCAAACGGACTGATACCGTTAGAAAGTCAATGAAATGTAGTTTTTGAAACTGTCTCTATTTCTTCAGCGCGCGCTAACGGCTAGGATTGGTCCCACAGTAAAAAATGACTTATTTATCTAAATTTTTAAATAAAGCGCTACCACAGCGCCCAGTGTAATTGCTGAGTTCCAGCAATCATGTCAAATTAAGAAGAATGTTATTTCTTGGAGTCCAATTGTCTCATTTATCACATTTATAAGGTCAAAGTCCAAAATCAGTTCAATTAAGTCCCACAGTCAATCGTTTCACTGTTAAAAGCGATGCAACCTAGTAATATCAGAAAAATATCGCTAAATACATGTTGGTACGAATATGTGACGCAACCGTTGTAACTCAAACGGACTGATACCGTTAGAAAGTCAATGAAATGTAGTTTTTGAAACTGTCTCTATTTCTTCAGCGCGCGCTAACGGCTAGGATTGGTCCCACAGTAAAAAATGACTTATTTATCTAAATTTTTAAATAAAGCGCTACCACAGCGCCCAGTGTAATTGCTGAGTTCCAGCAATCATGTCAAATTAAGAAGAATGTTATTTCTTGGAGTCCAATTGTCTCATTTATCACATTTATAAGGTCAAAGTCCAAAATCAGTTCAATTAAGTCCCACAGTCAATCGTTTCACTGTTAAAAGCGATGCAACCTAGTAATATCAGAAAAATATCGCTAAATACATGTTGGTACGAATATGTGACGCAACCGTTGTAACTCAAACGGACTGATACCGTTAGAAAGTCAATGAAATGTAGTTTTTGAAACTGTCTCTATTTCTTCAGCGCGCGCTAACGGCTAGGATTGGTCCCACAGTAAAAATGACTTATTTATCTAAATTTTTAAATAAAGCGCTACCACAGCGCCCAGTGTAATTGCTGAGTTCCAGCAATCATGTCAAATTAAGAAGAATGTTATTTCTTGGAGTCCAATTGTCTCATTTATCACATTTATAAGGTCAAAGTCCAAAATCAGTTCAATTAAGTCCCACAGTCAATCGTTTCACTGTTAAAAGCGATGCAACCTAGTAATATCAGAAAAATATCGCTAAATACATGTTGGTACGAATATGTGACGCAACCGTTGTAACTCAAACGGACTGATACCGTTAGAAAGTCAATGAAATGTAGTTTTTGAAACTGTCTCTATTTCTTCAGCGCGCGCTAACGGCTAGGATTGGTCCCACAGTAAAAAATGACTTATTTATCTAAATTTTTAAATAAAGCGCTACCACAGCGCCCAGTGTAATTGCTGAGTTCCAGCAATCATGTCAAATTAAGAAGAATGTTATTTCTTGGAGTCCAATTGTCTCATTTATCACATTTATAAGGTCAAAGTCCAAAATCAGTTCAATTAAGTCCCACAGTCAATCGTTTCACTGTTAAAAGCGATGCAACCTAGTAATATCAGAAAAATATCGCTAAATACATGTTGGTACGAATATGTGACGCAACCGTTGTAACTCAAACGGACTGATACCGTTAGAAAGTCAATGAAATGTAGTTTTTGAAACTGTCTCTATTTCTTCAGCGCGCGCTAACGGCTAGGATTGGTCCCACAGTAAAAAATGACTTATTTATCTAAATTTTTAAATAAAGCGCTACCACAGCGCCCAGTGTAATTGCTGAGTTCCAGCAATCATGTCAAATTAAGAAGAATGTTATTTCTTGGAGTCCAATTGTCTCATTTATCACATTTATAAGGTCAAAGTCCAAAATCAGTTCAATTAAGTCCCACAGTCAATCGTTTCACTGTTAAAAGCGATGCAACCTAGTAATATCAGAAAAATATCGCTAAATACATGTTGGTACGAATATGTGACGCAACCGTTGTAACTCAAACGGACTGATACCGTTAGAAAGTCAATGAAATGTAGTTTTTGAAACTGTCTCTATTTCTTCAGCGCGCGCTAACGGCTAGGATTGGTCCCACAGTAAAAAATGACTTATTTATCTAAATTTTTAAATAAAGCGCTACCACAGCGCCCAGTGTAATTGCTGAGTTCCAGCAATCATGTCAAATTAAGAAGAATGTTATTTCTTGGAGTCCAATTGTCTCATTTATCACATTTATAAGGTCAAAGTCCAAAATCAGTTCAATTAAGTCCCACAGTCAATCGTTTCACTGTTAAAAGCGATGCAACCTAGTAATATCAGAAAAATATCGCTAAATACATGTTGGTACGAATATGTGACGCAACCGTTGTAACTCAAACGGACTGATACCGTTAGAAAGTCAATGAAATGTAGTTTTTGAAACTGTCTCTATTTCTTCAGCGCGCGCTAACGGCTAGGATTGGTCCCACAGTAAAAAATGACTTATTTATCTAAATTTTTAAATAAAGCGCTACCACAGCGCCCAGTGTAATTGCTGAGTTCCAGCAATCATGTCAAATTAAGAAGAATGTTATTTCTTGGAGTCCAATTGTCTCATTTATCACATTTATAAGGTCAAAGTCCAAAATCAGTTCAATTAAGTCCCACAGTCAATCGTTTCACTGTTAAAAGCGATGCAACCTAGTAATATCAGAAAAATATCGCTAAATACATGTTGGTACGAATATGTGACGCAACCGTTGTAACTCAAACGGACTGATACCGTTAGAAAGTCAATGAAATGTAGTTTTTGAAACTGTCTCTATTTCTTCAGCGCGCGCTAACGGCTAGGATTGGTCCCACAGTAAAAAATGACTTATTTATCTAAATTTTTAAATAAAGCGCTACCACAGCGCCCAGTGTAATTGCTGAGTTCCAGCAATCATGTCAAATTAAGAAGAATGTTATTTCTTGGAGTCCAATTGTCTCATTTATCACATTTATAAGGTCAAAGTCCAAAATCAGTTCAATTAAGTCCCACAGTCAATCGTTTCACTGTTAAAAGCGATGCAACCTAGTAATATCAGAAAAATATCGCTAAATACATGTTGGTACGAATATGTGACGCAACCGTTGTAACTCAAACGGACTGATACCGTTAGAAAGTCAATGAAATGTAGTTTTTGAAACTGTCTCTATTTCTTCAGCGCGCGCTAACGGCTAGGATTGGTCCCACAGTAAAAAATGACTTATTTATCTAAATTTTTAAATAAAGCGCTACCACAGCGCCCAGTGTAATTGCTGAGTTCCAGCAATCATGTCAAATTAAGAAGAATGTTATTTCTTGGAGTCCAATTGTCTCATTTATCACATTTATAAGGTCAAAGTCCAAAATCAGTTCAATTAAGTCCCACAGTCAATCGTTTCACTGTTAAAAGCGATGCAACCTAGTAATATCAGAAAAATATCGCTAAATACATGTTGGTACGAATATGTGACGCAACCGTTGTAACTCAAACGGACTGATACCGTTAGAAAGTCAATGAAATGTAGTTTTTGAAACTGTCTCTATTTCTTCAGCGCGCGCTAACGGCTAGGATTGGTCCCACAGTAAAAAATGACTTATTTATCTAAATTTTTAAATAAAGCGCTACCACAGCGCCCAGTGTAATTGCTGAGTTCCAGCAATCATGTCAAATTAAGAAGAATGTTATTTCTTGGAGTCCAATTGTCTCATTTATCACATTTATAAGGTCAAAGTCCAAAATCAGTTCAATTAAGTCCCACAGTCAATCGTTTCACTGTTAAAAGCGATGCAACCTAGTAATATCAGAAAAATATCGCTAAATACATGTTGGTACGAATATGTGACGCAACCGTTGTAACTCAAACGGACTGATACCGTTAGAAAGTCAATGAAATGTAGTTTTTGAAACTGTCTCTATTTCTTCAGCGCGCGCTAACGGCTAGGATTGGTCCCACAGTAAAAAATGACTTATTTATCTAAATTTTTAAATAAAGCGCTACCACAGCGCCCAGTGTAATTGCTGAGTTCCAGCAATCATGTCAAATTAAGAAGAATGTTATTTCTTGGAGTCCAATTGTCTCATTTATCACATTTATAAGGTCAAAGTCCAAAATCAGTTCAATTAAGTCCCACAGTCAATCGTTTCACTGTTAAAAGCGATGCAACCTAGTAATATCAGAAAAATATCGCTAAATACATGTTGGTACGAATATGTGACGCAACCGTTGTAACTCAAACGGACTGATACCGTTAGAAAGTCAATGAAATGTAGTTTTTGAAACTGTCTCTATTTCTTCAGCGCGCGCTAACGGCTAGGATTGGTCCCACAGTAAAAAATGACTTATTTATCTAAATTTTTAAATAAAGCGCTACCACAGCGCCCAGTGTAATTGCTGAGTTCCAGCAATCATGTCAAATTAAGAAGAATGTTATTTCTTGGAGTCCAATTGTCTCATTTATCACATTTATAAGGTCAAAGTCCAAAATCAGTTCAATTAAGTCCCACAGTCAATCGTTTCACTGTTAAAAGCGATGCAACCTAGTAATATCAGAAAAATATCGCTAAATACATGTTGGTACGAATATGTGACGCAACCGTTGTAACTCAAACGGACTGATACCGTTAGAAAGTCAATGAAATGTAGTTTTTGAAACTGTCTCTATTTCTTCAGCGCGCGCTAACGGCTAGGATTGGTCCCACAGTAAAAAATGACTTATTTATCTAAATTTTTAAATAAAGCGCTACCACAGCGCCCAGTGTAATTGCTGAGTTCCAGCAATCATGTCAAATTAAGAAGAATGTTATTTCTTGGAGTCCAATTGTCTCATTTATCACATTTATAAGGTCAAAGTCCAAAATCAGTTCAATTAAGTCCCACAGTCAATCGTTTCACTGTTAAAAGCGATGCAACCTAGTAATATCAGAAAAATATCGCTAAATACATGTTGGTACGAATATGTGACGCAACCGTTGTAACTCAAACGGACTGATACCGTTAGAAAGTCAATGAAATGTAGTTTTTGAAACTGTCTCTATTTCTTCAGCGCGCGCTAACGGCTAGGATTTGGTCCAAGTAAAAATGACTTATTATTAAATTTTTAAATAAAGCGCTACACAGCCCAGTGTAATGCTGAGTTCCGCAATCATGTCAAATTAAGAAGAATGTTATTTCTTGAGTCCAATTGTCTCATTATCACATTTAAGGTCAAAGTCAAACAATTAAGCCACGTCATCGTTCATTAAAAGCGATGCAACTCAAGTAAAATATTAATACACATACAGATATAGTATTTGGTTTTTTGTTCTTGCATTATTTCTGCGTCCATTTTTTGTTTGTAATTTATAAATCGGATGATGTTTTTTGAAATAATTATACTGAATATTTCCATGTCGAAATGAAGTTTGAAATAGTACTTTTCATTTTTTCAAATCCCCATGCACCATTGGAACAAATAGCAAACGATTTTTGTTGGCAATTTAACATTTGGTTGGAATGTAGGTTGTTTTCCGGAATATCCCGCTAACGTAGTGATGCTTAATTGCTCGATTTTCGTCAAAAAATTTCCAAAATAGATCTGTTGGGTGTTGTCAAAATGCGAAATTTCGTTTAAAGCTTGAATAGCCACTTTCCCGTTGTTGTTAAAAGCGACTGCTACGTTTAGCAAAGTTGAAAGAAGTTCGTGTATTGTATGAAATCAAATAAACAGCAGTGCGATAGTACGCACAATATTCGTGGATCATGAAAGACATAATTACTCATTATTTTGATAATAGAATTAGATTAAAATAAGTCAAAGTTGTTAATTCACGCTTTTTATTTCTCCGCTATATTCAGAGGCATTCTGCCATTATGAAACTTGAAGTTTACGTCATTTAATGTTCAACTTGATTGGCTTAAATTTTAACTGTCAACAGGAACAAAGCGTGTACAACAACACAACTGGAAGGCGCTTGTTTAAGAAAAAAATATAAATGTGATAGTAACAACAAATTGAACTTTTCGCAACATTTCACGAAAACCTTAAACTTCTGAGAAATATTTATAGATTATTTAGCTATCAAGAGAATTTTGGGAAACTGAGGAAATGTAAAAAGGAGCCGAAACCCAGTAAATCACCCAAACAATCTATAATTGGCGTAAAATAGGGTTTTTTATGATATGTGCTTTATTAACTCTTATACATCAGTTCCTCAGTTGTAACTGAGAGGCCATGATGTTAACCTATTTACACTGAATACGCAACGTTAGAACTGAAGCATAGCTAGCCTATTATGGCCTTGAAAAAAAATACATGTTGGTACCGAATATGTGACGCAACCGTTGTAACTCAACGGACTGATACCGTTAGAAAGTCAATGAAATGTAGTTTTTGAAACTGTCTCTATTTCTTAGCGCGCGCTAACGCCTAGGATTGGTCCCACAGTAAAAAAATGACTTATTTATCTAAATTTTTAAATAAAGCGCTACCACAGCGCCCAGTGTAATTGCTGAGTTCAGCAATCATGTCAAATTAAGAAGAATGTTATTTCTTGGAGTCCAATTGTCTCATTCATCACATTTATAAGGTCAAAGTCCAAAATCAGTTCAAATTAAGTCCCACAGTCAATCGTTTCACTGTTAAAAGCGATGCAAACCTAGTAATATCAGAAAATATCGCTTAAATACATGTTGGTACGAATATGTGACGCAAACCGTTGTAACTCAAACGGACTGATACCGTTAGAAAGTCAATGAAATGTTAGCTTTTGAAACTGTCTCTATTTCTTCAGCGCGCGCTAACGGCTAGGATTGGTCCCACAGTAAAAATGACTTATTTATCTAAATTTTAAATAAAGCGCTACCACAGCGCCCAGTGTAATTGCTGAGTTCCAGCAATCATGTCAAATTAAGACAGAATGTTATTTCTTGGAGTCCAATTGTCTCATTTATCACATTTATAAGGTCAAAGTCCAAAATCAGTTCAATTAAGTCCACAGTCCAATCGTTTCACTGTTAAAGCGATGCAACCTAGTAATATTCAGAAAAATATTGCTAAATACATGTTGGTACGAATATGTGACGCAACCCGTTGTAACTCAAACGAGACTGATACCGTTAGAAAGTCAATGAAATGTAGTTTTTGAAACTGTCTCTATTTCTTCAGCGCGCGCTAACGGCTAGGATGGTTCCCACAGTAAAAAATTGACTTATTTATCTAAATTTTTAAATGAAGCGCTACACAGCGCCCAGTGTAATTGCTGAGTTCCAGCAATCATGTCAATTAAGAAGAATGTTATTTCTTGGAGTCCAATTGTCTCATTTATCACATTTATAAGGTCAAAGTCCAAAATCAGTTCAATTAAGTCCCACAGTCAATCGTTTCACTGTTAAAAGCGATGCAACCTAGTAATATCAGAAAAATATCGCTAAATACATGTTGGTACGAATATGTGACGCAAACCGTTGTAACTCAAACGGACTGATACCGTTAGAAAGTCAATGAAATGTAGTTTTTGAAACTGTCTCTATTTCTTCAGCGCGCGCTAACGGCTAGGATTGGTCCCACAGTAAAAAAATGACTTATTTATCTAAATTTTTAAATAAAGCGCTACCACAGCGCCCAGTGTAATTGCTGAGTTCCAGCAATCATGTCAAATTAAGAAGAATGTTATTTCTTGGAGTCCAATTGTCTCATTTATCACATTTATAAGGTCAAAGTCCAAAATCAGTTCAATTAAGTCCCACAGTCAATCGTTTCACTGTTAAAAGCGATGCAACCTAGTAATATCAGAAAAATATCGCTAAATACATGTTGGTACGAATATGTGACGCAACCGTTGTAACTCAAACGGACTGATACCGTTAGAAAGTCAATGAAATGTAGTTTTTGAAACTGTCTCTATTTCTTCAGCGCGCGCTAACGGCTAGGATTGGTCCCACAGTAAAAAATGACTTATTTATCTAAATTTTTAAATAAAGCGCTACCACAGCGCCCAGTGTAATTGCTGAGTTCCAGCAATCATGTCAAATTAAGAAGAATGTTATTTCTTGGAGTCCAATTGTCTCATTTATCACATTTATAAGGTCAAAGTCCAAAATCAGTTCAATTAAGTCCCACAGTCAATCGTTTCACTGTTAAAAGCGATGCAACCTAGTAATATCAGAAAAATATCGCTAAATACATGTTGGTACGAATATGTGACGCAACCGTTGTAACTCAAACGGACTGATACCGTTAGAAAGTCAATGAAATGTAGTTTTTGAAACTGTCTCTATTTCTTCAGCGCGCGCTAACGGCTAGGATTGGTCCACAGTAAAAAATGACTTATTTATCTAAATTTTTAAATAAAGCGCTACCACAAGCGCCCAGTGTAATCGCTGAGTTCCAGCAATCATGTCAAATTAAGAAGAATGTTATTTCTTGGAGTCCAATTGTCTCATTTATCACATTTATAAGGTCAAAGTCCAAAATCAGTTCAATTAAGTCCCACAGTCAATCGTTTCACTGTTAAAAGCGATGCAACCTAGTAATATCAGAAAATATCGCTAAATACATGTTGGTACGAATATGTGACGCAACCGTTGTAACTCAAACGGACTGATACCGTTAGAAAGTCAATGAAATGTAGTTTTTGAAACTGTCTCTATTTCTTCAGCGCGCGCTAACGGCTAGGATTGGTCCCACAGTAAAAAATGACTTATTTATCTAAATTTTAAATAAAGCGCTACCACAGCGCCCAGTGTAATTGCTGAGTTCCAGCAATCATGTCAAATTAAGAAGAATGTTATTTCTTGGAGTCCAATTGTCTCATTTATCACATTTATAAGGTCAAAGTCCAAAATCAGTTCAATTAAGTCCCACAGTCAATCGTTTCACTGTTAAAAGCGATGCAACCTAGTAATATCAGAAAAATATCGCTAAATACATGTTGGTACGAATATGTGACGCAACCGTTGTAACTCAAACGGACTGATACCGTTAGAAAGTCAATGAAATGTAGTTTTTGAAACTGTCTCTATTTCTTCAGCGCGCGCTAACGGCTAGGATTGGTCCCACAGTAAAAAATGACTTATTTATCTAAATTTTTAAATAAAGCGCTACCACAGCGCCCAGTGTAATTGCTGAGTTCCAGCAATCATGTCAAATTAAGAAGAATGTTATTTCTTGGAGTCCAATTGTCTCATTTATCACATTTATAAGGTCAAAGTCCAAAATCAGTTCAATTAAGTCCCACAGTCAATCGTTTCACTGTTAAAAGCGATGCAACCTAGTAATATCAGAAAAATATCGCTAAATACATGTTGGTACGAATATGTGACGCAAACGTTGTAACTCAAACGGACTGATACCGTTACAAAGTTAATGAAATGTAGTTTTGTAAACTGTCTCCAGTTCTTCAGCCGTTGAACGGCTAGGATTGGTCCCACAGTAAAAAATGACTTATTTATCTAAATTTTTAAATAAAGCGCTACCACAGCGCCCAGTGTAATCGCTGAGTTCCAGCAATCATGTCAAATTAAGAAGAATGTTATTTCTTGGAGTCCAATTGTCTCATTTATCACATTTATAAGGTCAAAGTCCAAAATCAGTTCAATTAAGTCCCACAGTCAATCGTTTCACTGTTAAAAGCGATGCAACCTAGTAATATCAGAAAAATATCGCTAAATACATGTTGGTACGAATATGTGACGCAACCGTTGTAACTCAAACGGACTGATACCGTTAGAAAGTCAATGAAATGTAGTTTTTGAAACTGTCTCTATTTCTTCAGCGCGCGCTAACGGCTAGGATTGGTCCCACAGTAAAAAATGACTTATTTATCTAAATTTTTAAATAAAGCGCTACCACAGCGCCCAGTGTAATTGCTGAGTTCCAGCAATCATGTCAAATTAAGAAGAATGTTATTTCTTGGAGTCCAATTGTCTCATTTATCACATTTATAAGGTCAAAGTCCAAAATCAGTTCAATTAAGTCCCACAGTCAATCGTTTCACTGTTAAAAGCGATGCAACCTAGTAATATCAGAAAAATATCGCTAATACATGTTGGTACGAATATGTGACGCAACCGTTGTAACTCAAACGGACTGATACCGTTAGAAAGTCAATGAAATGTAGTTTTTGAAACTGTCTCTATTTCTTCAGCGCGCGCTAACGGCTAGGATTGGTCCCACAGTAAAAAATGACTTATTTATCTAAATTTTTAAATAAAGCGCTACCACAGCGCCCAGTGTAATTGCTGAGTTCCAGCAATCATGTCAAATTAAGAAGAATGTTATTTCTTGGAGTCCAATTGTCTCATTTATCACATTTATAAGGTCAAAGTCCAAAATCAGTTCAATTAAGTCCCACAGTCAATCGTTTCACTGTTAAAAGCGATGCAACCTAGTAATATCAGAAAAATATCGCTAAATACATGTTGGTACGAATATGTGACGCAACCGTTGTAACTCAAACGGACTGATACCGTTAGAAAGTCAATGAAATGTAGTTTTTGAAACTGTCTCTATTTCTTCAGCGCGCGCTAACGGCTAGGATTGGTCCCACAGTAAAAAATGACTTATTTATCTAAATTTTTAAATAAAGCGCTACCACAGCGCCCAGTGTAATTGCTGAGTTCCAGCAATCATGTCAAATTAAGAAGAATGTTATTTCTTGGAGTTCAATTGTATCATTTATCACATTTATAAGGTCAAAGTCCAAAATTAGTTCAATTAAGTCCCACAGTCAATCGTTTCACTGTTAAAAGCGATGCAACCTAGTAATATCAGAAAAAATATCGCTAAATACATGTTGGTACGAATATGTGACGCAACCGTTGTAACTCAAACTGAGTTCCAGCAATCATGTCAAATTAAGAAGAATGTTATTTCTTGGAGTCCAATTGTCTCATTTATCACATTTATAAGGTCAAAGTCCAAAATCAGTTCAAGTCAGTCCCACAGTCAATCGTTTCACTGTTAAAAGCGATGCAACCTAGTAATATCAGAAAATATCGCTAAATACATGTTGGTACGAATATGTGACGCAACCGTTGAATCTCAAACGGACGGATACTGTTGGAAAGTCAATGAAATGTAGTTTTGAAACTGTCTCTATTTCTTCAGCGCGTACTAACGGCTAGGATTGGTCCCACAGTAAAAAATGACTTATTTATCTAAATTTTTAAATAAAGCGCTACCACAGCGCCCAGTGTAATTGCTGAGTTCCAGCAATCATGTCAAATTAAGAAGAATGTTATTTCTTGGAGTCCAATTGTATCATTTATCACATTTATAAGGTCAAAGTCCAAAATCAGTTCAATTAAGTCCCACAGTCAATCGTTTCACTGTTAAAAGCGATGCAACCTAGTAATATCAGAAAAATATCGCTAAATACATGTTGGTACGAATATGTGACGCAACCGTTGTAACTCAAACGGACTGATACCGTTAGAAAGTCAATGAAATGTAGTTTTTGAAACTGTCTCTATTTCTTCAGCGCGTGCTAACGGCTAGGATTGGTCCCACAGTAAAAAATGACTTATTTATCTAAATTTTTAAATAAAGCGCTACCACAGCGCCCAGTGTAATCGCTGAGTTCCAGCAATCATGTCAAATTAAGAAGAATGTTATTTCTTGGAGTCCAATTGTGTCATTTATCACATTTATAAGGTCAAAGTCCAAAATCAGTTCAATTAAGTCCCACAGTCAATCGTTTCACTGTTAAAGCGATGCAACCTAGTAATATCAGAAAAATATCGCTAAATACATGTTGGTACGAATATGTGACGCAACCGTTGAAACTCAAACGGACTGATACCGTTAGAAAGTCAATGAAATGTAGTTTTTTGAAACTGTCTCTATTTCTTCAGCGCGTGTAACGGCTAGGATTGGTCCCACAGTAAAAAATGACTTATTTATCTAAATTTTTAAATAAAGCGCTACCACAGCGCCCAGTGTAATTTCTGAGTTCCAGCAATCATGTCAAATTAAGAAGAATGTTATTTCTTGGAGTCCAATTGTCTCATTTATCACATTTATAAGGTCAAAGTCCAAAATCAGTTCAATTAAGTCCCACAGTCAATCGTTTCACTGTTAAAAGCGATGCAACCTAGTAATATCAGAAAAATATCGCTAAATACATGTTGGTACGAATATGTGACGCAACCATTGTAACTCAAACTGACTGATACCGTTAGAAAGTCAATGAAATGTAGTTTTAATTCTCTATTTCTTCAATGCGTGCTAACGGCTAGGATTGGTCCCACAGTAAAAATTAACTTATCTAAATTTTAAATAAAGCGCTACCACAGCGCCCAGTGTAAACGCTGAGCTCCAGCAATCATGTCAAATTAAGAAGAATGTTATTTCTTGGAGTCCAATTGTGTCAGTTATCACATTTATAAGGTCAAAGTCCAAAATCAGGTCAATTAAGTCCCACAGTCAATCGTTTCACTGTTAAAAGCGATGCAACCTAGTAATGTCAGAAAAATATCGCTAAATACATGTTGGTACGAATATGTGACGCAACCGTTGTAACTCAAACGGACTGATACCGTTAGAAAGTCAATGAAATGTAGTTTTTGAAACTGTCTCTATTTCTTCAGCGGGTGCTAACGGCTAGGATTGGTCCCACAGTAAAAAATGACTTATTTATGTAAATTTTTAAATTAAGCGCTACCACAGCGCCCAGTGTAATTTCTGAGTTCCAGCGATCATGTCAAATTAAGAAGAATGTTATTTCTTGGAGTCAAATTGTATCATTTATCACATTTATAAGGTGAAAGTCCAAAATCAGTTCAATTAAGTTGCACAGTCAATCGTGTCACTGTTAAAAGCGATGCAACCTAGTAATATCAGAAAAATATCGCTAAATACATGTTGGTACGAATATGTGACGCAACCGTTGTAACTCAAAGGGACTGATACCGTTAGAAAGTAAATGAAATGTAGTTTTTGAAACTGTCTCTATTTCTTCAGCGCGTGCAAACGGCTAGGATTGGTCCCACAGTGAAAAATGACTTATTTATCTAAATTTTTAAATAAAGCGTTACCACAGCGCCCAGTGTAATCACTGAGTTCCAGCAATCATGTCAAATTAAGAAGAATGTTATTTCTTGGAGTCAAATTGTGTTATTTATCACATTTATAAGGTCAAAGTCCAAAATCAGTTCAACTAAGTCCCACAGTCAATCGTTTCGCTGTTAAAAGCGATGCAACCTAGTAATATCAGAAAAATATCGCTAAATACATGTTCGTACGAATATGTGACGCAACCGTTGTAACTCAAATGGACTGATACCGTTAGAAAGTCAATGAAATGTAGTTTTTGAAACTGTCTCTATTTCTTCAGCGCGTGATAACGGCTAGGATTGGTCCCACAGTAAAAAATGACTTATTTATCTAAATTTTTAAATAAAGCGCTACCACAGCGCCCAGTGTAATTTCTGAGTTCCAGCAATCATGTCAAATTAAGAAGAATGTTATTTCTTGGAGTCCAATTGTATCATTTATCACATTTATAAGGTCAAAGTCCAAAATCAGTTCAATTAAGTCCCACAGTCAATCGTTTCACTGTTAAAAGCGATGCAACTTAGTAATATCAGAAAAATATCGCTAAATACATGTTGGTACGAATATGTGACGCAACCGATGTAACTCAAACGGACTGATATCGTTAGAAAGTCAATGAAATGTAGTTTTTGAAACTGTCTCTATTTCTTCAGCGCGTACTAACGGCTAGGATTGGTCCCACAGTAAAAAATGACTTATTTATCTAAATTTTTAAATAAAGCGCTACCACAGCACCCAGTGTAATTTCTGAGTTCCAGCAATCATGTCAAATTAAGAAGAATGTTATTTCTTGGAGTCCAATTGTATCATTTATCACATTTATAAGGTCAAAGTCCAAAATCAGTTCAATTAAGTCCCACAGTCAATCGTTTCACTGTTAAAAGCTATGCAACCTAGTAATATCAGAAAAATATCGCTAAATACATGTTGGTACGAATATGTGACGCAACCGTTGTAACTCAAACTGAGTTCCAGCAATCATGTCAAATTAAGAAGAATGTTATTTCTTGGAGTCCAATTGTCTCATTTATCACATTTATAAGGTCAAAGTCCAAAATCAGTTCAAGTCAGTCCCACAGTCAATTGTTTCACTGTTAAAAGCGATGCAACCTAGTAATGTCAGAAATATATCACTAAATACATGTTGGTACGAATATGTGACGCAACCGTTGAAACTCAAACGGATTGATACCGTTAGAAAATCAATGAAATGTAGTTTTTAAAACTATCTCTATTTCTTCGGCGCGCGCTAACGGCTGGGATTGGTCCCACAGTAAAAAATGACTTATTTATATAAATTTTTAAATAAAGCGTTACCACAGCGCCCGGTGTAATCGCTGAGTTACAGCAATCATGTCAAATTAAGAAGAATGTTATTTCTTGGAGTCCAATTAACTCATTTATCACATTTATAAGGTGAAAGTCCAAAATCAGTTCAATTAAGTCCCACAGTCAATCGTTTCACTTTTAAAAGCGATGCAACCTAGTAATATCAGAAACATATCGCTAAATACATGTTCGTACGAATATGTGACGCAACCATTGTAACTCAAACTGACTGATACCGTTAGAAAGTCAATGAAATGTAATTTTTTTTCCGTAAAACATTGCTAAATACATGTTGGTACGAATATGTGACGCAACCGTTGTAACTCAAACGGACTGATACCGTTAGAAAGCTAATGAAATGTAGTTTTTGAAACTGTCCCTATTTCTTCAGCGCGCTAACGGCTAGGATTGGTCCCACAGTAAAAAATGACTTATATATCTAAATTTTTAAATAAAGCGCTACCACAGCGCCCAGTGTAATTTCTGAGTTCCAGCAATCATGTCAAATTAAGAAGAATGTTATTTCTTGGAGTCCAATTGTATCATTTATCACATTTATAAGGTCAAAGTCCAAAATCAGTTCAATTAAGTCCCACAGTCAATCGTTTCACTGTTAAAAGCGATGAAACCTACTAATATCAGAAAAATATCGCTAAATACATGTTGGTACGAATATGTGACGCAACCGTTTTTGAAACTGTCCCTATTTCTTCAGCGCGCGCTAACGGCTATATTGGTCCCACAGTAAAAAATGACTTATTTATCTAAATTTTTAAATGAAGCGCTACCACAGCGCCCAGTGTAATTGCTGAGTACCAGCAATCATGTCAAATTAAGAAGAATGTTATTTCTTGGAGTCCAATTGTATCATTTATCACATTTATAAGGTGAAAGTCCAAAATCAGTTCAATTAAGTCCCACAGTCAATCGTTTCACTGTTAAAAGCGATGCAACCTAGTAATATCAGAAAAATATCGCTAAATACATGTTGGTACGAATATGTGACGCAACCGTTGTAACTCAAAGGGACTGATACCGTTAGAAAGTAAATGAAATGTAGTTTTTGAAACTGTCTCTATTTCTTCAGCGCGTGCAAACGGCTAGGATTGGTCCCACAGTGAAAAATGACTTATTTATCTAAATTTTTAAATAAAGCGTTACCACAGCGCCCAGTGTAATCACTGAGTTCCAGCAATCATGTCAAATTAAGAAGAATGTTATTTCTTGGAGTCAAATTGTGTTATTTATCACATTTATAAGGTCAAAGTCCAAAATCAGTTCAACTAAGTCCCACAGTCAATCGTTTCGCTGTTAAAAGCGATGCAACCTAGTAATATCAGAAAAATATCGCTAAATACATGTTCGTACGAATATGTGACGCAACCGTTGTAACTCAAATGGACTGATACCGTTAGAAAGTCAATGAAATGTAGTTTTTGAAACTGTCTCTATTTCTTCAGCGCGTGATAACGGCTAGGATTGGTCCCACAGTAAAAAATGACTTATTTATCTAAATTTTTAAATAAAGCGCTACCACAGCGCCCAGTGTAATTCTGAGTTCCAGCAATCATGTCAAATTAAGAAGAATGTTATTTCTTGGAGTCCAATTGTATCATTTATCACATTTATAAGGTCAAAGTCCAAAATCAGTTCAATTAAGTCCACAGTCAATCGTTTCACTGTTAAAAGCGATGCAACCTAGTAATATCAGAAAAATATCGCTAAATACATGTTGGTACGAATATGTGACGCAACCGTTGTAACTCAAACGGACTGATATCGTTAGAAAGTCAATGAAATGTAGTTTTTGAAACTGGTCTCTATTTCTTCAACGCGTACTAACGGCTAGGATTGGTCCCACAGTAAAAAATGACTTATTTTATCTAAATTTTAAATAAAGCGCTACCACAGCACCCAGTGTAATTTCTGAGTTCCAGCAATCATGTCAAATTAAGAAGAATTTATTCTTGGAGTCCAATTGTAATCATTTATCAACATTTATAAGGTCAAGTCCAAAATCAGTTCAATTAAGTCCCAGAGTCAATCGTTTCACTGTTTAAAAGCTATGCAACCTAGTAATATCAGAAAAATATCGCTAAATACATGTTGGTACGAATATGTGACGCAACCGTTGTAACTCAAACTGAGTTCCAGCAATCATGTCAAATTAAGAAGAATGTTATTTCTTGGAGTCCAATTGGTCTCATTTACCACATTTATAAGGTCAAAGTCCAAAATCAGTTCAAGTCAGTCCCACAGTCAATCGTTTCACTGTTAAAAGCGATGCAACCTAGTAATGTCAGAAAAATATCGCTAAATACATGTTGGTACGAATATGTGACGCAACCGTTGAAACTCAAACGGATTGATACCGTTAGAAAATCAATGAAATGTAGTTTTTAAAACTATCTCTATTTCTTCGGCGCGCGCTAACGGCTAGGATTGGTCCCACAGTAAAAAATGACTTATTTATATAAATTTTTAAATAAAGCGTTACCACAGCGCCCAGTGTAATCGCTGAGTTACAGCAATCATGTCAAATTAAGAAGAATGTTATTTCTTGGAGTCCAATTACTCATTTATCACATTTATAAGGTGAAAGTCCAAAATCAGTTCAATTAAGTCCCACAGTCAATCGTTTCACTTTTAAAAGCGATGCAACCTAGTAATATCAGAAACATATCGCTAAATACATGTTCGTACGAATATGTGACGCAACCATTGTAACTCAAACTGACTGATACCGTTAGAAAGTCAATGAAATGTAATTTTTGAAACTGTCTCTATTTCTTCAACGCGTGCTAACGGCTAGGATTGGTCCCACAGTAAAAAATAACTTATCTAAATTTTAAATAAAGCGCTACCACAGCGCCCAGTGTAAATGCTGAGCTCCAGCAATCATGTCAAATTAAGAAGAATGTTATTTCTTGGAGTCCAATTGTGTCAGTTATCACATTTATAAGGTCAAAGTCCAAAATCAGTTCAATTAAGTCCCACAGTCAATCGTTTCACTGTTAAAAGCGATGCAACCTAGTAATGTCAGAAAAATATCGCTAAATACATGTTGGTACGAATATGTGACGCAACCGTTGTAACTCAAACGGACTGATACCGTTAGAAAGTCAATGAAATGTAGTTTTTGAAACTGTCTCTATTTCTTCAGCGGGTGCTAACGGCTAGGATTGGTCCCACAGTAAAAAATGACTTATTAATGTAAATTTTTAAATTAAGCGCTACCACAGCGCCCAGTGTAAGTTCTGAGTTCCAGCAATCATGTCAAATTAAGAAGAATGTTATTTCTTGGAGTCCAATTGTATCATTTATCACATTATAAGGTCAAAGTCCAAAATCAGTTCAATTAAGTCCCACAGTCAATCGTTTCACTGTTAAAAGCGATGCAACCTAGTAATATCAGAAAAATATCGCTAAATACATGTTGGTACGAATATGTGACGCAACCGTTGTAACTCAAACGGACTGATACCGTTAGAAAGTCAATGAAATGTAGTTTTTGAAACTGTCTCTATTTCTTCAGCGCGGCTAACGGCTAGGATTGGTCCCACAGTAAAAAATGACTTATTATCTAAATTTTTAAATGAAACGCTACCACAGCGCCCAGTGTAATCGCTGAGCTCCAGCAATAATGTCAAATTAAGAAGAATGTTATTTCTTGGAGTCCAATTGTGTCATTTATCACATTCATAAGGTCAAAGTCCAAAATCAGTTCAATTAAGTCCCACAGTCAATCGTTTCACTGTTAAAAGCGATGCAACCTAGTAATGTCAGAAAAATATCGCTAAATACATGTTGGTACGAATATGTGACGCAACCGTTGTAACTCAAACGGACTGATACCGTTAGAAAGTCAATGAAATGTAGTTTTTGAAACTGTCCCTATTTCTTCAGCGCGCTAACGGCTAGGATTGGTCCCACAGTAAAAAATGACTTATTTATCTAAATTTTTAAATAAAGCGCTACCACAGCGCCCAGTGTAATTTCTGAGTTCCAGCAATCATGTCAAATTAAGAAGAATGTTATTTCTTGGAGTCCAATTGTATCATTTATCACATTTATAAGGTCAAAGTCCAAAATCAGTTCAATTAAGTCCCACAGTCAATCGTTTCACTGTTAAAAGCGATGCAACCTAGTAATATCAGAAAAATATCGCTAAATACATGTTGGTACGAATATGTGACGCAACCGTTGTAACTCAAACGGACTGATACCGTTAGAAAGTCAATGAAATGTAGTTTTTGAAACTGTCTCTATTTCTTCAGCGCGTGCTAACGGCTAGGATTGGTCCCACAGTAAAAAATGACTTATTATCTAAATTTTTAAATAAAGCGCTACCACAGCGCCCAGTGTAATCGCTGAGTTCCAGCAATCATGTCAAATTAAGAAGAATGTTATTTCTTGGAGTCCAATTGTCTCATTTATCACATTTATAAGGTCAAAGTCCAAAATCAGTTCAATTAAGTCCCACAGTCAATCGTTTCACTGTTAAAAGCGATGCAACCTAGTAATATCAGAAAATATCGCTAAATACATGTTCGTACGAATATGTGACGCAACCGTTGTAACTCAAACGGACTGATACCGTTAGAAAGTCAATGAAATGTAGTTTTTGAAACTGTCTCTATTTCTTCAGCGCGGGTAACGGCTAGGATTGGTCCCACAGTAAAAAATGACTTATTATCTAAATTTTTAAATAAAGCGCTACCACAGCGCCCAGTGTAATCGCTGAGTTCCAGCAATCATGTCAAATTAAGAAGAATGTTATTTCTTGGAGTCCAATTGTCTCATTTATCACATTTATAAGGTCAAAGTCCAAAATCAGTTCAATTAAGTCCCACAGTCAATCGTTTCACTGTTAAAAGCGATGCAACCTAGTAATATCAGAAAAATATCGCTAAATACATGTTGGTACGAATATGTGACGCAACCGTTGTAACTCAAACGGACTGATACCGTTAGAAAGTCAATGAAATGTAGTTTTTGAAACTGTCTCTATTTCTTCAGCGCGTGCTAACGGCTAGGATTGGTCCCACAGTAAAAAATGACTTATTATCTAAATTTTTAAATAAAGCGCTACCACAGCGCCCAGTGTAATTGCTGAGTTCCAGCAATCATGTCAAATTAAGAAGAATGTTATTTCTTGGAGTCCAATTGTGTCATTTATCACATTTATAAGGTCAAAGTCCAAAATCAGTTCAATTAAGTCCCACAGTCAATCGTTTCACTGTTAAAAGCGATGCAACCTAGTAATATCAGAAAATATCGCTAAATACATGTTGGTACGAATATGTGACGCAACCGTTGTAACTCAAACGGACTGATACCGTTAGAAAGTCAATGAAATGTAGTTTTTGAAACTGTCTCTATTTCTTCAGCGCGCGCTAACGGCTAGGATTGGTCCCACAGTAAAAAATGACTTATTTATCTAAATTTTTAAATAAAGCGCTACCACAGCGCCCAGTGTAATCGCTGAGTTCCAGCAATCATGTCAAATTAAGAAGAATGTTATTTCTTGGAGTCCAATTGTCTCATTTATCACATTTATAAGGTCAAAGTCCAAAATCAGTTCAATTAAGTCCCACAGTCAATCGTTTCACTGTTAAAAGCGATGCAACCTAGTAATATCAGAAAAATATCGCTAAATACATGTTGGTACGAATATGTGACGCAACCGTTGTAACTCAAACGGACTGATACCGTTAGAAAGTCAATGAAATGTAGTTTTTGAAACTGTCTCTATTTCTTCAGCGCGCGCTAACGGCTAGGATTGGTCCCACAGTAAAAAATGACTTATTTATCTAAATTTTTAAATAAAGCGCTACCACAGCGCCCAGTGTAATCGCTGAGTTCCAGCAATCATGTCAAATTAAGAAGAATGTTATTTCTTGGAGTCCAATTGTCTCATTTATCACATTTATAAGGTCAAAGTCCAAAATCAGTTCAATTAAGTCCCACAGTCAATCGTTTCACTGTTAAAAGCGATGCAACCTAGTAATATCAGAACAATATCGCTAAATACATGTTTGGTGCGAATATGTGACGCAACCGTTGTAATTAAAACGGACTGATACCGTTAGAAAGTCAATGAAAT
Organism: Hydractinia echinata; assembly: GCA_030067915.1. Classification (NCBI taxonomy): domain Eukaryota; kingdom Metazoa; phylum Cnidaria; class Hydrozoa; order Anthoathecata; family Hydractiniidae; genus Hydractinia; species Hydractinia echinata. The sequence goes on from JASGCC010000628.1 coordinate 66,581, forward strand.
GTAGTTTTTGAAACTGTCTCTATTTCTTCAGCGCGTGCTAACGGCTAGGATTGGTCCCACAGTAAAAAATGACTTATTTATCTAAGTTTTTAAATAAGCGCTACCACAGCGCCCAGTGTAATTGCTGAGTTCCAGCAATCATGTCAAATTAAGAAGAATGTTATTTCTTGGAGTCAATTGTGTCATTTATCACATTTATAAGGTCAAAGTCCAAAATCAGTTCAATTAAGTTCCCACAGTCAATCGTTTCACTGTTAAAAGCGATGCAACCTAGTAATATCAGAAAAATATCGCTAATACATGTTGGTACGAATATGTGACGCAACCGTTGTAACTCAAACGGACTGATACCGTTAGAAAGTAATGAAATGTAGTTTTTGAAACTGTCTCTATTTCTTCAGCGCGCGCTAACGGCTAGGATTGGTCCCACAGTAAAAAATGACTTATTATCTAAATTTTTAAATAAAGCGCTACCACAGCGCCCAGTGTAATCGCTGAGTTCCAGCAATCATGTCAAATTAAGAAGAATGTTATTTCTTGGAGTCCAATTGTCTCATTTATCACATTTATAAGGTCAAAGTCCAAAATCAGTTCAATTAAGTCCCACAGTCAATCGTTTCACTTGTTAAAAGCGAATGCAACCTAGTAATATCAGAAAATATCGCTAAATACATGTTGGTACGAATATGTGACGCAACCGTTGTAACTCAAACGGACTGATACCGTTAGAAAGTCAATGAAATGTATTTTTGAAACTGTCTCTATTTCTTCAGCGCACGCTAACGGCTAGGATTGGTCCCACAGTAAAAACAATTATTTATCTAAAATTTTTAAAACTAAACGTTACCACAGCGCCCAGTGTAATTGCTGAGTTCAGCAATCATGTCAAATTAAGAAGAATGTTATTTCTTTGGAGTCCAATTGTCTCATTTATCACATCTTATCAAGAGTGAAAAGTCCACCACAATCGAGTTAACAATTAAGTCCACAGTCAATCGTTTCACTTTTAAAAGCGACTGCAACCTAGTCAATATCAGAAAACATTTTCGCTAAAAAAACATGTTGGTACGAATATGGGACGCAACCTTGTGTAACTCAAACGGACTGATACCGTTAGAAAGTCAATGGACTTGGAGGTTTTATGAAACTGGGCTCTATTTTCTCAAGCCGCAATGCTAACGGCTAGGATGGGTCCCACAGTAAAAAAACGAACTTATTTCGTAAATTTTTAAATTAAAGCGCTACCAACAGCGCCCAGGTTTAAATGCTGAGTTCCAGCAACATGTCAAATAAGGAAGAATGTTATTTCTTGGAGTCCAATTGTCTCATTTTATCACATTGTATAAGGTCAAAGTCCAATCAGTTCAATTAAGTCCCACAGTCAATCGTTTCACTGTTAAAGCGATGCAACTAGTAATATATCAGAAAAATATCGCTAA